>UFQX01000678.1:229973-269465 GCA_900497675.1 Arapaima gigas
AGGGGGGGGGGGGGGGGGGGGGGAGATCCTCCGGGCCACAGCACAGCCACTCAGCAGACGGTGAAACAACTCGGCCAGCAGAGGGCAGGCAAACATAAGTTGCGCTGCTTCTCTTTGCCTTTGCGTGCCATTACACACATGTCAATTTGTCACAGCGGGGACACGTGACAGCTCCGTTCCCAGGTACCGTAGAGCAACGGGTCACGTGTGTCGCACACTCCTTCCTGTCTCGCCTTCCACATTCTGAACTACCGCAAACCCAAAATACAAACAACACAGCTTTTCTCCACAGCTGGTTTGGCTTTTGCTTCATCTCAGCGTTCATCCGTTCTGAGTTTTGTTGGGGCCGACAGGAGTCATATAGCGTATTAAAGTGAGAGCCAGCGCAAGGTCCCCAAACGCCGCCCAGTGGCTCCCCGACCCAAGAGAACATCCCGGGACAAATCCGCCGTACTGTAAATCAATCCCGACAATCCTTTAGAGCACAATGCCAATTCATGCCCCATCACTTTCAACAATGGAGTTTATTTTTAGCTGCCTTCCCTGCACAAGTGTGGGTTATAATTATCCCACATTCTGTTACTGCTATGTGAGAAGTGCTACTGGCAGCCTGACGTTGGTCCAAATATAGACCCTCGGACTCTCGCAGCAACAAGCTGACCCTAAGCGGGGTGGGGGCTCTCTCCTTAAATAATAATAAATAATACTAACGGATCCCAGAGAGTCTGCCAAGTTTGCAGCACGAGTCACATTGGCTGGCAACTCAGGACAGAAATGGAAGGTCCCCTTGCTGGCTTTGGGAAGTTGGGGGGGGGGGGGGGGTCAGCAAGGTATGACTCAAAACTGAACAGCAGCTTTATCGTTTTAAGCCGATAACATGACCACACACAATACTGTCAGTTAGTCATCTGTAAAGGTGTACAGTTGGGCGAAGGCCTTGCCGGGGGGTGGGGGGGCTCTGCAGCCGACCACCTTCACACCAATGACAGTTGCGACTCTGGTGCTCATTTGATAATTGTGTTGACTTTTTACAAATAGCGGGCTGTCATTAATTAGCCGAGCGGAGAGCAGTGAGGGCAGATCAATAGTTTCCATATTTTGAATGACTGGCACCACATTATGGTCTGACTCACTAAAGGGTCAGGCCTCAGCAGCCAACTTGCACAGGCCGTTCGCTCCAACCGCAGCGTTTGCACTCGTCGTATTCACCGCGTGCAGCATTCAGCACACTCCCGTCCAAGGGGACTTACTGCACTAGACATTTGGTGCTGGCATGGTGTGTATTTGCCAAAACGTTATTACCATAAATACAAATAAGTTGTCAAATACGAGTGTGAAATAAGTCAAATGTCCAATCGTGCTGCTGTAGGTGCCCTTATCGTCTCGTTCAACATCCACGTTTGCTGATCTCACGAGAAAATCCAGTCCGGCTGCTTACCAGGTTCGCAACGACGCTCAGCGGCAGCGCCTTTTGGTACAGAAACCGAGGCCGGATTCCGTCCGGTCGTCATTTTCCTACCGCTCCTGGACATTTCTTTGGGTTTCCGGGGTAAACTGAGATGTCTCAATTGGATGGAAGTTTTGAAAATATCGCTACTCTGAACCCAGGCCTGTAACAAGTGACATAACCAACACTGCCAACTTGCTGCGGAGCGACGTACGTTTCCTGCATAAAGCGGAACACAACTGACAACAGAGAAGCGCCAAAAAAAAAAAAAAAAAAAAAAAAAAAAACCATACCACTGTGGTCAATACAAACAATGACTTGTAGAAATGATCCCAACCTGTGTGTCTATCCAGAAACTGTACTGCTACTCTTCCGCGTACATAGCATGATGCTGCGTCTACCAGCACTACTGCGTTGCTTCACTTTTCTTCACTACTAATTTAAACCGCACAGTTTACTGTAGCCTTTCAGATTTAGTACTTGGCACAAAGCTACCTCTGCTGGGCCTGGAACCAGCTACCTTCAGGCTTTAAGTGTATGTCCTTAACCACCCCGCTACCCCCTGCACATAGGGAAGAGCCTGAGTTTACACAGCACATGGAAGTCAAACTATTTTACACAGTGACAGATATATTAAACATTTCCTGAAATGCACCTAAAACATGATTTATTCATCCAGAGCTGCAGGGGAGCTATCCAAATATAGCACCTGAGAATGGACCTGGGCCTAAAAACACGATTAAACAAACCAAAAACGTATAAACAAACGTACCTGCTTTATGTCGGCCCAGGGCATAAATAGCTCAAACCGTACATTAGGCAGTCCTTGTTATGAAAACCGCCGTCTACGTTCTGAAAGTCTTTGTGAGAAAGCGCACGTTATACAATCACTGCACACTGTCGAGCTCCGCTCCAGAGCCGGGTCGTCATAACATCAACTCCCCGCGTGGAGAAGCCGGCGCAGTTTCGGGGTTCGCAGCTCAGGTAGTGCCGTTCATTACCTAAACTGCCCTTCTTCCTATAAACTGACATTAACGCGCGGATTCTGCCAGAAGTCAAGCCGTTCCGTGGTAACTTATAAACCTGGTCAACAGCAACGTCACAGAAACCGATTAAACAAAACCAGTTTACAAGAAACATTTTATTTTATTCAGCAATGTTTACATATTCATAAGCCAAATTATAGTGACTTTCTTACTTGAGATATATATTTTAAAAAAAAACATTTCCTCAGACACTATGCACCACAAATGACAGAACAACGCAGGCGGGCCGGAATCTGCTGCCGCCGTTGGACCATGGACCTTCTGATAATGAGCTGAGATTTTATATAGACATGATCATAAACTGATAAAGAAAACACTGGATTGCAGGACCAAAGTTCGATATCAACCAGTGTACCCACGCGCACGGCCTCACCCTGAGCCCCCGTGTCTGAACGCTCGCGCTTACAAGTAACATCAACAAAGGCAGGGATCTTCTCTCGCTCGTTCCTCATCCAGCACCTTTGCTCTGTAATCACC
Source organism: Arapaima gigas (assembly GCA_900497675.1). Classification (NCBI taxonomy): domain Eukaryota; kingdom Metazoa; phylum Chordata; class Actinopteri; order Osteoglossiformes; family Osteoglossidae; genus Arapaima; species Arapaima gigas. The sequence goes on from UFQX01000678.1 coordinate 232,944, forward strand.
CTCCGAGATTATGGAAAAATGTTCCACAGCTGCCTCCAGGTGGCGTTATGATCTATCTGCTGCATGCAGCTCCCTTCCGCAGCAGCTGCGTTTCCACGGAAACCCTGACAGCGGGCTGGCGGCCCTCCCTCCTCTCCTTAAGGCCACCGGCACTACAGGAGCCGTTCTTCCGCACTGCAAACTCGTCGCGTGTTTATGGACACGTGACGATGGGTCACAGCAAACGCACGGCTCGGGACCGGGCTACACGACAACATTCCGCGTAACAACGGATACACAGAATCAGCCGCTTTTTTAAAATAACTGCTTATGACACGGAAGCACGAGCAACAGTTGGGATCAGGGTCTGAATTACGGCTAAAATATGAAGACGACGCACGGGTTTAATAAGAGCAACACACGCACAAAAGGATGAGCATAAAGAGCGTGGTGCTGTGTTAAATGGCGGGGAAAGGTGCAACTACGATGCCAAAACTCACCACCCATAAAATATATACAAAAGCCTTCAGCCGAGGACAAGAGGAACGAGCGGGACCTCGCACCCCTGCTGACCCAACAGGAGTCGGCGAGAACCAGGCCGGAGTATCTCGCCCTCGCCGGACGGCCGCCGTCTCAATAAGGAAACGCACAGAGGACAGCACGCGAGCCGCCGCCGCCGCCGGGTGCCCACGCCTGTGCGGGGGTGTTACGGTCCGCTCAACGGGAACGGAGGCCGCGACCGCCCGTGCTGCCGACGAGCATCTGGCGAGACTCTCCCAGTCACAAATTCCAGAAGAGCTCTCTGAAGCAATACAATTCCCGCACAACCAGCGCTGCTCATCTGAAGAGCAGAGAAAGCACTTGATAGCCCTGTAATCGATAGGATAAACAGAGCACGGTAATAATCTTCATTTAGCTATACGGTGAACTGCCAACCATTCGCCACCTTAGGATAAGCGGCAGAATTGTGTCTGAAGCTCGTTTTCGAGGTGGTGGACCCTTCTGATCGACATATAACTCAGGAACTTAACGTCCTTGTAGAAGTGTAAAGTGGAGGCAGACAGGGAATTTTTGTGAAGATATGTCCACAGCTGTGTGTGTCAGCCTCAATGTGCAGGCCTGTTGTTTGAAGAAGAGAGTGAGCGAGTGTGTGTGTGAGAGAGTGTGAGAGAGAGAGAGAGAGTGTGTGTGTGTGTGTGTGTGTGTTGAGGGCCTCTGCCGCTCACCTTCTGCCGCTGACCTTCCTTTGTTTACAGAGCATTGCTGGGATACTCCCTTTGGTTCGGCTTTGCACACGTGACCCTCAGCCCGTTTCTGCTCTGCAGTGCAGCTGCTAAAAATAGCGCCTGCTTGCCCCAGCTCCACGGCTAGTTTACATAAGCTCTTAGGGGAAGAGCCCCGGCAGAGGGGGGCGAGCGACGGCCGACAGCGCCGGCCACCGACAGCCCCCCGCGGCCCAGCCCAGCGTCCCTCATTGCTCTGCGCGCGCGCTCGCCACTTTCACATGTACACCGATTCAATATTTTTACTTCTGCTCCATTTTGACTACCGGCAATTCATTTAGCCCAAGGCAGACCGTGGAAAAGGAGGAACACCGCTGTAATTTTATTCATGAAAGGGTAACAATAACATTTGTGTGAAACGATGCAGGATTTCTGTTGACACGAGTGTGCAGCATGACCGCTCGTTCAGTCAGTCACACGTCTCTCTGCACCTAACAGAACTGGAAGGGCAACTTAGCTTTGAATGGTTAAGCAAAGAAAGGAAGGAAGAAAAGAAAATTGCGCAGAGAACATCCGCTTCACGTACGTCTGGCTTTCTTATGCTTGTCATTTCAGCAACTTATTTCAAAATGCGCAAAATCCCAGGTACCAAACAACAAAATAAAGAAGCCATTTTAAGTACCGCTTGCCACTTAATTGAGCCAAACAAAAGTCACTCGCCGAAAGCCAGCTGTGATACTGTAATATTTTGTATGGTTAAAGTGAATTTCAATACACCGATTCCACACGCAGAAAAAGGGACCTCCTGAAACGCAGAAGCAGCTCGTGACGGCAGCATCCGGGGACAGTTCACCGCACGTCTACCTGAGACAAGAAAAGGCACCAGGCGGGCAGCCTGCTACAAAGTGCTTCAACCCATAAGGGACAATTTTGTCAAACAAACATATTAAGGGCAAATAAGAAAACCGGCGTAACGGAGGAAACGCCGTAACACGAGCGCAGCAGCCGAAGCTCCTCTGAGAAAAACCAGACCAGTAGATAAGCGTCCAAAAAAGGGTTTAAGTCTCACAGCCCTAGTTTTAGGGCTTGTATGTACAGTGTACCGGTACATCTCTGCAGCGAGCTACAAGTCTCATGTCCAGCGCAAATATTTTGACTTTTAGATTATGGACTATTTAAAACTGATGATCACATTTGAAAATGCCAAAAAGAACGCCGACAAAGCAATTTTAACAGGCAAAATGTTAAGAACAGCTTTTTTAGCACTGAACATTACTTTAGAATGAGCTAAGAAAAAAGCTATGAAAGCATGTTTCACCAACATTGAGAATGATATAACAACGTGGCGTCACGGCAAATGTGAAACTACCCTGAATAAAACACTAAATTCATACCTGAAATATGGATCCTTACGTGTGGAGTTAATGGCCCACGGTGGACTATTAAGTGTGCAACTTTTTTTTTTGTGTGTAATGTTCACAGTCAAGAAACAACCAACCGGCTTTTCCTTAGGCAGCCACATCCCGAAAGACCTGGCAAGAATCAGGTCAAAAGTGAGCCAGTCTGGTCTGGTCACTGGAAGGTGTCTCGGCTGACAGGTAGCGGCTCTTGCATCCAGCCATTCAGCAGACGCGTCGCGAAAGCAACTTAGGGTTATAATTAACTAATATTTGTCTGACACCGTTGTTCAAGGCGACTCGTAATGCTATATGTACTTCACCAAAGCCACTGAGCCAAAATCAAATCCGCACCCAAACCCAGAGCTGAGCGTCGCTGTGCCGAACTGCCATCCGTGACGCGTAGCCTACAAATCGAACCGCAGACACCACAGTACCTGGGACCTGCACCCTTTGCTGGGGATCAGAGATCTGCTGGCAATTTCACATGTCCGCATAAGTTGACGAAAAGGTTTTTCTCTGCGTCCTTCAGATATGTGCACGACGATGTTCTTCAGCACGATGTCCCTTTCACGAGTCGCTGTGACGGAGCTTCAGCATCATCTTTGAGAAAACAGCAGCCTCAAAGTTTCTTACAGGTTCATCTTATGTTGTCTTGGTTGTGCCTTAAATGCTTTATGAAAAACAGACTGTTCCTTGCAACTGGTTATTGTGTCACCCTTCTGTCAACTAGCACTACCTGGTTATTTGAGAATCTCTTCACTTTTGCACTTAACATGGATGTGCTCATTACTCAGGACCTGATTTGAGTTCTAGAAATAAGACAATAGCATGAAAAGATCTGAAGCAGACAAGAAAGGAGAAACAATACAATCCAAAGTCAATACAAATGGAAGTTAATAACAGACACAGGGGTTACGACAGAACTGGTTAAACATTTGAACATTTGAAAGCAAGCACACCACAAAATGCTTCAATTCACTTTTCAATTCCAGGACCGTTGAAAGTCAAGAGCGGCGGAGCGGAGAAGAAGCTTGAGCCTCGACACAAAACTGACACATACGACAAAACTGCCTCGATAACGCTCCAGTTCAATCTCACGTTTAAATTATGAAAAAACCTCGCTGCCCTTATTTTAACCTTAAATCTGAGAGAGGAATGATCCAGTCTCTTTAGGTGAACATTCTTTTCTGATGGACACCAAACTTGTCGTGGCACAGACCTAAGAGAACCCAAAGCTGAGAAAAATCACCTGGATGCTCACACAAAGAAACCCACAGAGCAAACAGAGATCTTCCACTAGTTAAGCAGCACAGAGAAGAGGCATATTAGCGTGACAGGGGTCTGATTTTAAAGATATAATGATGCTCTTCTTAAAACAGTACTTCTTTTATAATCACACTGTGCTATATTTGGACTTCATCAGACAACAACAACAACAACAACAACAACAACATGTACAGTATATTCAGTATCCTTACGCAGTGCTCAAAGCCCAGAGAGCTAGAACTTGGGCCAGCAGTTGCCTTGTGCTGCAGTGTTTTCATAAATTTAACACTCAGTCTCCATGTGAATGTTACACACTCGCTGGTCTAGACAAAGGACAGCTGGTAGAGAGGCAAGAGAGGGTTCACACTGCAAGTCAACAGTGGACTTTTTAGCTAAGTCAGGCTATGAGAAGACAAAGGTGAACAAGGACTTGAACACACAAAAAATTAAGAGGGAAAAAGACATTTAGAAAGTGACACCTGATAACTTTCCAAAGTGGGACCAAAAAAAAAAAAAAACTTGGGGAATCATGTGACTGCCATGCATTTCCATAAAAGGTCTTTTCTCATTCAAAAATAACACACTAGATGAGCATTTATTTCATAGTGGAATCTATGTTCTATAGTGGTAAAGGGGGGGGGGGGCATCATCTGCAAAGATTCATATCAGCAAAATGCAGTTAACTGAAAATCACTCGCCAAAATCTAACCCAAGTGACCGTCATGAGGTGGGGCAAAAAAGTCATGAGTGAAAAATAATCCCAGCAATGTCCACAGCTCCACAAATGACCAAGCCTGTGGCCGCTCTTCGTTCTTCAAGCTGGACTGTTTCGTGAAGCAGGGTAACACGCTGGGAGGCACACGCAGAAAAAACAATACCCAAGGCACAGCCGAAAATGAGAATGGTGTGACAATCGTAGTTCCACATACACAGTTATAAAGCGCAGCAGGAGTCTAAGCTGGGAATAAACGTTTAACAAACCCGCGCTCTGTTACCCTAGGCCACTGTGGAGCCTGTGTCCGACAATGCGGCCCATTATTTGTGCGCCGCTGCTCCCGCTGACTGTTTCGGCGGCCCCGGGGCCAGCAGGAGGGTCCCGTGACTACGACTTCTGCCTCCCGCCCTCCCTCTTGCCTCGCTGTGAGCCCTGGCACAGACAGCACCGGTTCCCTGGCCGGTGGTACATACCCCAGCACGTGAACAGGGGGAGCGGCGCGCACGGACACAGGGGGAGGAAAGGCCAGCTTTGGTGGGGGCCAGTTCCTCCGCAGGTCCAACGCGATTGGGTGCTGACGTACGACACGCACGACTCTTGCCCTGCGCTCATCCTGAAAAAGTACTCTGCGTGAACGGCTAGATCACGGTATAGAAATACATTAAGTTGTTTTGGAGAAAAGTGCAAGGGAAATGGATAAATAACAACAACAATGATATGTATGTGTGCACTTCACACTCTCCGGTGCAAATCAGAATGAGCTTTGTCATCAGTAGGATGACCTTCCATAAAGTGCACAGAAAACTGAAGGTGCACAACAGCACTTCCCCGAAGACTAATGATCAGTGACTATTTCGACGTCAAAAGACTATGATTACACAAGTTCAACAGATAATTAATATCCATTCTTATTTGGTACAAATGATATAAGGTGGCAAACCACACTTCTCTCTGCCTATGTACCACAATGGGGTGAAATGTGCTGCTCAACATCACACATGAGCACATGAGCACAGGCCTGAAGAACTCAGAAAAGGGGGGGTAGAGACACACTTTGAAAATTTGCTCCCCTCACCACCATTTCAAGAACACAGCATCCGCAATAAATCCAATCAGACCACAAACATGTACAGTACTGTGCAAAAGTCTCAGGCACCTGTGGGGGGAAAAATGCTACAAAGCGAGGATGGTTCCAAAAATAATGCCATGAATACTTATTAATCAATAAACCTTCTAAAAAGTGCAGTAGACAAAAAAAAACCTCAGTCAGATCAATATTTGGTGGGACCACCCTTTGCCTTTAAAACATCATCAGTTCTCTTACGCAAACTTGCATGCAGTTTAAGGTCGAGGTTGATAGGTTCTTCAAAACATTTTGAGGAACTGGCCACAGTTCTTCTGCAGACTTTGACTGTCTCTGCATGTCCTCCCAGACTGACTTGATCATGCTGAGATCAGGGCTCTGTGGGGACCAGACCATCAGTTGCAGGATTCCTTCTTTTTGCTCAAGACAGTTGTGTATGACTGAGATTGGGTGTTTGAGGTCATTCTCAGGCTGCAGAATGAATTTGGGACCAATGAGAAACCTCCCTGATAGTAGCTAAGAATCTACCTGTACTTCTCAACACACATTCAAGTTGCATGCCTAACACTTTTGCACAGTAATGTATGCTTAGTCCAAAAATGAAGACCTTTGAAATGTTATACATTAATTACCTTAGAAAACATTACATGGTCACAGTGGACTTCAATATGTTTGCAACAGGCCTGTAACAGTTTCAGCTACATTCACAAGTTTAAGGCCCTCAAGAGTTCACAGCAACTCTCGGACTTGCCAACCCAGAGACATGACTTAAACAAAAAAAAAAAAAAACCCTAAGTGGAAACACACTATTCTAATCACCAGAGCTGGTTCAGGACCTGACACCCATGACACCCATTCCACCTTCCTCACCTTTGCCCTCGCCTGCAACCCTTCTTCACTGGCTTCTGCTAGCTACATTCTCAACACTGACACCTCCAGGCTGCATCCACAAAGCACTTTACTCTTTCTTCAGTGCTTCAGCAATACCTTTCACTAAAATTTATGTGTAGCAATCGCAAGCCACAAGTTCCACCCTCATGCTGGGAATAAAGGGTAATTCAACAGAGATTTTAATGGCTCTGATTCAGGGCCTCGACCTGTTTTACTGAGGTGGAACCTCAGCAGAGGCTAAAAAGAAGGTGGGACAAACAAGGGTGGAGTGAGTTATGATCCACAGCAACACCAAGAGCCAATAGCGAGCCTAAGACGCAAGGGCCCACAGTTTGGATCCAGTAAGGTGGTGTGTCGTCGTAATGTGCAGCTTGCTGAAGAGGAGACGGGGAGATACTGAGAGGAAACACGGAAACTGACTTGGCTGCTTCCCACATCGGACACCGACGGCTTGCGAGGAGTTGGACGCAACGCATCGCGCGCCGAGCCAGAAGCTGTTAAAAAAAAAAAGCTGCTCCGTGCCGAACAGCAACAAAACAAGTAGAATAAACCACGGCGATACCGGCTTGCAGGTGTGCAATTAAAGGTGCGGTGACGGGCGCGGCGCAAAGTGGGCTCCGGTCTCTCCGCTGAGACGGCAGTCAAAGCCCCCGACATGCCACGTCCAAACACTTCCTGTCCAGGTTTACGAACACTTTGAAGCCACCGTGATCTTCGGGCCACGTCGGCTCAGGACGGGGCAGATAATGCCAGCTCACGGTGCAAAATGAGACGTGTTTAAGAAAAATGAACAATGACCCAGACAGGCACACTTACTGTCACTGCCGAAAGAAAGCCAAAGTTGCCATCGTTTGCTTTCAGCTTCGAAGGACTATAATTTCATCTGATTTCTTCTGTGCATTTGAATAAAGATATGAGCGCACGAGGAAACAGGAAAATGCTGTATGCACATTTACACGAGCCGAGTCTGAATATCAAAACTTCCTTTTACAACCACAAACAGATTACAGCAAACCAGAACTAGGGCATCTGTTAGAAGAAAGGAAAAAACAAAAAAAAGAGAGAAAGACAAAAGCCGTGTTGGGTGCTTCTGTTTGTAACACGCTGAGCTCTCTTCGCTAGCAGACACCTGCAGAGGCCACAGTGCAGGACACAGATACGCGTCATCTCTGCGCCAGAGCCTCTCACAGGACCACAGCTGTCATTAGTAGCTTCTGGGTCATCGCTGAGCTCTTGGCAAAACAGAGTGAAAAGTCAATCGTTCCATCCTGGACAATGGCAAATGAGATCTGGGGGGCAGCTACTGAGAGCAAGGTCAGCCGCCACCCTCTCTCCAGTTGCCAGGAAACAGCAGCTACGGCCTGTCCACCCTGCTCTTTGGTCAAAACAAAAAAATCTGTAATGTCAGTGACCAATCAGAGCTCACAATGTGGTCAGTGGGTCTGTACACTCAGCAACCGCAAACAGACACTCAAAACGTTTAGTCCTGACAAAGGCTGACTCAGTGAGTAGAACCGGTGCATCCCTCCGCTGTTGGCCAGGGATGATGCCACGAGGGAGGCATCCGACATATTTGCTTCCTTTATTCTTATCATCGTCATTATTAGTGACGCTTTCCTCCAAAGCAAGTTAGGAGGTTTAGTCAGTACACTGACCTCGTTGCAGCCATTTACACATATATGTAAACGTAAACATACTAATACCGCAGTAATTTAAGTTAAGTTCCTTGACCAGGGATAATACTTAAGGACCAGGGACTGAAACATGGTGACAGGTAGAGTTCTGCTCGTGCTGCTTGTATCGCTAGTAATGTACTGTACTTGTAAAGTATCCGATGAGCCACTAATAATGTGCCAACAAACAGGTCAGTAACATAAAAACCAACCTTTCACTTATTTTCTCATGTTGGTTATGCAAAGTTTCTTCTTTAAGAAAAGTCCCTTTTCCTTTAAGCACTCAAATGTTCCCTTCCTTACCGGGAGGCTTAAAACATATTTCACTCTTTCGCCGACCCTTGACACAAGGCAGCCAATTCAGTCTAGGACGGACACAACCAAAGTCCTGCCACCTCTCCAGTGAAGGGCCCACACAGAGAGGAGCTCTTTGCCCAATCGCGACCTCAAAGCAAACACGTCCAGGAGCTGCCAGAGATCTTCAATCTTTTGCCTTCCCCTCCCTGATATCAATGGTGCCATTCTAAAAATAGCCAAGATAAAGAACTGCACGCAAGTTCCACTGTCCATTAAAAAGGCTTTCTGAAGCAGGTGCAGACCGAAGACCTGACGCCATCAGCCCAGAAGGTACTCACTACTGTGCGCAGTCGATAAGCTGGTACTCGTTGGACCTCTCGAAGCAAGCCTTCACGCCTTCATCGTCCCACAGCTTCTTTGCGTGGTCAAAGAATTCCTGTTCAGGAAAAACAACATAAAAATCAGGCATCAGTGAAACCGCTCAAAAATTCAGGCCAGGAATAAATCGACACAGTGGCCAATGATAACTCCCCACGAGCATCATGTTCACTCGATCCGTCTCTTAACGTCTGCAGGTTTAACTGCGATGATTCTGTTGAGTGAAAAGTAAATGAAGCCTGAATATTTGGTTTATGTCTCACCGTTCTATCGACATTATCGCACAGAAAAGCATGCGCTGCAGACAGAAAAGAAGAGGACATTAAAAATAATTCTGCTACAATGGGGCAGTGGGTTTATCTCATTCGTTCCCCCAAGCATTTTGTCACCCACACTATTTCATACTCCAAACACTGCATAAATAAATAATAAATAATGCCACGCCTGCACCTTTGGCAAATGGGGCCATAGTTCAAAAAGTGTTGGTCTATAAAGCAGGCTAAAAAAAAATCACAGCATTAAAAATAGAACGTTAAATAGAATGGAAACTGACATCCGATGAAAAGCTGAAGCACAAAGACCGAGAGGCTAAGCCATCGGTTTTGAGTTTTAACGCTTGAGTGGCGCTTGGAGTAAACCTGTACTGTATAGTGCCGTGCAGCGTGTCGCCGTGAGGCGAGAAGCGCAGTGGGAGCACGGCGCGCTCCTGCTCCTTTCACAGGCCCTTGTTTTCTTCCACATCTGGTCTCAGGAGAAGAGAGGCAGAAGCTCAAGCCTAAAAGGACCTGGGTCCCAGGCGGGACTGCCATGTAATAACCACAGCACAACACAGTGCTACAGTACAACAAACAGCAACAGCGCAACAAAAACAAACAGCAAGGCACCAGCCCGTGGCCCACAGTACCGCCACCGGCTGAGCAGCGGCAACACCCACCCCGAAGGCACTGCTATCCACGAACGGCATAAATCTTTCCTAACACCGAGTGCAGCATCGCTCATTTCATCACACAATACGCTGTGATCGATCACAACTAACCTGTCTAAAAAAACACAACGTGTTTCAAACATGCAAAGTGTAATTCAAATTAAGTAACATTTCCAATTTGACGTGCGCAAAATCCTTCGACTCGTGCGCTACTTCTCCAACCGGGTCTCGGTTCATGTGTTTGCTTCACCGAGTGAAAAAAAGAGCTTCAGTGGCACAACTGCGCTGTCCTTCATGCCCGCAGAAGACAAAAGCGGCCCAACTGGCTGATAACTGCAGAATCTGGAAGAGCACAATTGAAGTTCAGGTCACTGGGCAGACTTGGACAAGCAGGGAGGGACCGGGCCGGTTCAGTGGCGGCAGCCGAGGCCGTCTGGGAAACCGGTGTAATAAGCAACAAACCTTTCCCTCGAATTTGCATAGGCATCAGTCCATTAAACTTGCATCTCATTATCAAAAGCTAGTAAGCCAGTTATTGCAGGTGTACATATATGTAAGTGTTCTGTATACCGCGTGCATGTCACCAGAGTTGGTTTCAACAAACTTTTCTCACACTGATATTCATTTGGCTTTTTAAAAATTGCCACAACTATTTGGGATGATATGACAGCAGACAACAAACAGTCTTTACCCAGTGGAAGTGGAAACCAGCTCCAGACAGTCGACGACAAATGGAGCTGTGACTCTGGGTTCTGCTACGCAAGGCTGATCACAGCTCATACCTCAAGGGTCAGCTATTCAAGTGGAAAAAGCGCAGTTACGGGAGAAACCCAAATACTTTCGTTTTGGTAAAAACAGATTACAAGTAAATCATTTTCCGTTAAGATGTTAGCTTTGACAGTTCTACAAAAGGTTTTAAAAAAATACTACTTGAGCTTCCAATGTAAAAGTTAGCTTATTAAGATTACAGTTTTCAATAAAGCAGCTTGACACAAGGTGCAGGTCTACGTCTGAGACGTTCTTAGCCCAAATGTACCCAAAGTCTCAATGCAGACATCAGGAACTTCCCAGCTCTTCAGTTTCCTCTGTGGTAATGCGGGAGCACCAAGTATAAAAACCACGGTATTGTTTTTTGTCTACTGAAGAAGGGGGGGGGGGGCAGACTTGTATCACATCAACCTTTGACCACCACTATAGACTGCTGCCCTTCTACAACATGTGAAATAAGCATTTGTGAGCAAACAGACCAAAAACAGACCTCAGCAACATACTTCACTGTTGGCTTCATATTAAGTCTCTCACTTCTCACACAAAATGGGTCTCCTGGGAAGCTACCAAAAATCCTTTTGTTCTATCAATTTGAATATTTCAAGCAACCAATACACTCTTATGCAAAGAATATTTTAAAAAGTATGCAAAGAGCCTTGTCAATGACTCTCATTCACAGGTGATGTCATAGAGAAGAGGACGAAACTAAAATGGATTGTGAGGGACAGAAGTCTGCACCAACAGTGGGCATTTCTGCTCCTTCCAAAAAAGAGAACGAAAGAAGAGCAAGCAACAACTCGCAGGTAACCCTCTGCCCACCTCTCCCCACACAGTGGGCTGCCTGTCATTCCAAACTGTGTTCAAGGGAGAACACCTGTACCGGTGACAACAGCACACTCGTTCACGTCGGCATGACCTTTGCCTGTCACTGTAGCTTCACCCGGGTTCTTATTAACATGCATAAACAAACCAACAAAACAAAGCCATACTCTGAATTCAACGTTCAAATCCAATGGAAATATTCCTTCAACTTTGGGGCCAAATCCCATGTCAGCAGGTAGTAAATTTAAGAGTGTAATTCCCATTGAAAATCGCATGTTGTATGTGCGTTGCTGTGTTGTACCCATTATATCTGTAAGCTCAACAGCAATAATAAAACTAAAATAATTACGGCACCAAAATAAATTTAAAACTGACAGAGCACCTGATCCAAAAACCAACCCTAACCCTGACCCTTAGCCCATGCGTATACCTTTCAGTTTAGTGCATTCATTCCTGTTTGCCCGCTGTAAAGAACTTCATTTATCGAGTCGTACTTTTCAAACCGACGCAATCTGCACACTGAAGACGACTGGCAATTTAATGAATTGTGGAGACCCACTGTAGTGCCACAGCTAAATCTTCGTGTTATTCCAAGTGCTTCTTCTGTTATGCTCTTTTACATGATGTAAGTGCTACTCACAGAAATGCGAGGGGAAAAGGGGGGAAACAGGTTAAAAATTTATTTTTGGTATAAGATGTCACTGCAAAATATCTGAACCATACTTTGAAAAGACAGTATTTATCCACCCTCAAAAACTGAGCAGTAATTTACCAGCAGTGTTACTGTGCTGCCTGTCTTCCGTGTAACAATCACGAACGCACAGAAGTGTCATATGCATTTGTTGCTTTACACAAGTCCAGGTGAGCAACAAAAATACATAAACTGGTTTATGAAGGTTAATAAAAAAGGAATATGCTAAAACAGGGACTTCTGCCTAAATAAGCAAGCGTGGCTCGAAAAACCAATTCCAAACCAGGAAGAAAAGCACAGCAACACCATAACCTTTCAATGGTCAAATCTGTGCTGTCAGTTCATCCTCAGATGCTCCGAGGCCAATTCTCATCTCCTTCACTCCACTCCAGTTATTGCACACACCCAAAACCCAACTTTGCTTCGCTCTGAAAACAACTGCGCTCCATCGCTTGTTTCATACATATCTGGATTTAATGCTAACAGCAACCTGGGAAGTGAGTGAGTGGAGGATATTGTGATCTAAACAAGAGGGAAACAGATCTTCTCAGGGAGCCTGGACGGAGCACTGGAGGTCCCTCCTGCACGAGCCCAGGGAGGAATGTGCCTCTACGGTAGGCTTCAGGACACAAAAACAAAACTAACAACTCTTAGTTCTGTTCAATTTGCAAACAGCTCCTTCATCAATGCGTTCATTAGCGCCAGGGCAAGTCATTAGGGTGGGTTAAAAAACCCCATGGCTGTGCCCTGAGCTCCTGGCTAATGATGGCCTCTGGTGCCTGGGGAGGCCTTGTGGAGGCAAAGCGCTCAGGGGACAGACCCCCACCCCAGGCACAGCAACAGCTCAGGATCTGTGCGGATGTCAACACTCCTTTCAGCCGCAGGCATCTGAGGGCAAGACGAACAAAGCTGGACCAATGTCCGGCATGTGGACAGACCCCCTACAGGTCCCGTGGCTCCTGTCCAACACAGCATTTATACAGGAGGCTCAGGAAACGGGGCCAGCGAGTATGTTTCGGGAGCTGCTGGGTGGGGTGGCATGCTTTCTGTGGAATCCCATGGCACCTGCCTCATCTGCCATCACACCGGAGCACTGGGAGGGGAGCACAGACCTTGGCACCAATGCTTACATGTTCTTGCATAATTACCTGAACTCAACAAAGTTACTATGACACCAGTTCCACCCCTGCCCCATCTGCTGGTGCAAGCAGCAGTTCCCCGAGTAGAAACATTATTATAGTAATAATAATAATAATAATAATAATAATAATAATGATATACAGTCATCAGCACACGCAAACACACAGCAGTGAGTCTTATAACTTACTGACTGCTCCACATAACACAGAGTAATATTCTTTGCATACAGTGACTGAGAATGACAGTTTTTGACGTGATTTTGATCGTAAATTATATGACAACCTCATGCAGTGAAGTCATCAGAACCCACAAGCTGGCGTTCAGAAGGAACAGAACAGTGCATACAAAACTTCCAACGTGCTAAAATGCGGTATATCCACATGCCACTGAGAGAACACGGCAATTACCTGTGAGCACAACAATAATACTAAATTACACGATGCTTAATTGGTCGATTTTATTCATAGCTATGTATTTATTACAAAGCAGCATCGTAACTGTTGTCAGTAAAAAGTGAGAGAGAAACTGTTTAGGTCATGGCAAGGCTGTAAACAGAGAAGCAAGGCCTGAGTCCAGCACGAGATTATCAACATGTTACACAAAGACAAAACCAGCGCAGCCTGGTCATCCGGCACAGAGCCGACCGCCCCTTTAGTGTCCATGATTCCAGCGCGTCCAAACGGCAGCACAGCGGTGCGGTACAGAGAGGCACCACGGTGAGGGAGCCAGTTCACCTGTGGCGAACGCGGTACAGAGACCGCCTGGGTCTGTCCACTGTCGCACCTTCGCATCCCACCACCCATCCACACCGTTCATGCCGCACATCTTTCCTTTCACATTATTATAATTAGGCACTTCTTTTCAGATGGCATTAAAACTGGTTCCTCATCTTACACATATTCAGAAGTTGTGGGGCAAGGGAAAAAAACATTTTTATAGCCAAAGTCTGGAAATTCAAAGGTGTAATTTATTTTTTACTACGGTGCTGTACAGCACTGCACTGTGTACTGCAGTAACACTGTCACACCCTAATGTAGTGTGTAGTGAACATGTCATGTGGGCAGTAAGATGAAATAAGTGAAACAGACACACGGACAGTAAAGTGAATTATACACAGAAAGCAGTGAACAAGGCGCCGCTACAGGGGGTCTAGGGGGCACCACACTGCCTTCATCACGCTGACCATGGAGGTGTTTAATGGTTCTTCACTGACATACAGTATCAACATTGTTTAAAACATTCTACACATTAATGAAGGTATTTTCTCAACAAAGCTAAAAAGAATAAATTTTTACATTTTCCTTTATATCATGTTTAAAAATAGGTTTTTCAACATCTTTGTGTGACCGGTCTACAAACTCCAAAATCTGGAAAATCAAGGTTCACCAAACTGAGGATGGACTGCAGCTTTCATGAACGTTTTCCACAACATGATCCGTGAATAAACGGAGGGACAGCTTGGTTATTCACCTTTTGTTGATTGTGACATAGTGGTCGGAATTACGGAAAAAGTTAAGAACAGACTGATGGTTCCACTTGCGATTGCAAGGTGGGGACCCAGTACTACGGCTACTGCCAGGTCTTCACGTGGTCCAGTGGTCTGGTTCAGGGAAACCCCAAGCAGCCACGTGCATCATATATTCATCAAATCGTCAGATGAGGTGAGGCTCAAGTGAGTTGATTCAGAAAACAGTCCTTGGGCAAAGAAATGCCATTTTAGTGTCTATATGCACAAGTACATGTATGCAAACACACCCAAGTGTGCTCACAAACACTTCACCCAACATACAAACAAAAGGCCCATTTTCGCCTTTACTAGACTGCCTGAGATCCTTGTCCTTTGTTCCGGTGCAAAACAAGACAGTGCTGAAGTCCCACTTGTGCCGTCTGATACGGGCTAGTAAGTAATACGCCTGTCATCATCCATCTGAACTGACTCTGTTTCAAAACAGCCCAAGTCCCCAAATACACAATTAGCGCTTGCTTCATTAGTAAAGCACAGCAAACTTCTGAGTGGCGTGTGTGTCCGTGTGTGTGTGTGTTTAAGAGAAATAGTGAGCGACAGAGACAGATACACACCATGGGTTTCTAGCAAGTTCCTGTATGATCCAGGTTTCTGCAGAGTCAAAGTAAACATACACGCGAATCTCAACATATGGAACAAAGGGTTAATGCTTCGTGGGAGGGTCAATGTCCAAACCATTACTTAACGCTGATATTAAAGTTTGAAATCAATTACAGTAACGCCTATATTTTGACGACCGTTAAAAGAGCCATTAAGAGAGCAGTGCTCCCCCCAGCCAGCCAACAACAGATCGCACTCCGACGTCCTCGGCGTTAAACTGCTGGTACTGCAGGTCGAGAGGTGGACCAGTTAACCAGTAGGCAGCTGCCACAGGAACTCCATCTAACAGAAATCTCATCTGTCTTCCTATATTCTTGCTTTGCACATAAAACACCTTGCTTGCTTTTGAAGAGAAACAGTAATCCAAACTAAAGCAGCACTTTCATGTACCACTAAGCCAAGGCAAATGAGGTAAAGGCCAAGTAGGTGGCACAATGGCGAGAATGGATCCATCGCAGCCGGAAGGTTCCTCATTCAAATCCCAGGACTGCTGTATTACTCTTGGTTAAACTACTTAACCTCAACCGATACAGTAAAAATAACTTAGCCATAAAACTGGGTAAATTAGTGTGAGTAGCTGAGAAGACAAAGCTAACACATTTGAAGTTGCTTTGGAGCAAAGCAACAGATAATAAACAAAAAAACAAATAATTCTAGTAATGAACTACAGTATCGCCCTGAAGCTGTTGAGGGTGAAAAAGCAACTGAACTGTCAGTACTGAAAAAAAGCACAAAACCTCGTGAAATCCAAAAGAACCTCACAACTGCTGTCAAGAGAGGAGCACAAATGTGTACGCGTTTCCGAATGTATATGCGTTTATTCACAAGGCTGTGAAACTTTTGCATTCTGGTCTATGTTTAACCCCAGTGTTACATTCAGGGCTGTGGTGACTCATCGCCAAAGTGAAAATAAGACTATTTTTAGCACCAAGTTGTGTCTCACAACAAGCAGAGAAACCTGCAGGGAGACCGAAGCCTGGGCAAAGATGATTAGACAGAACCAGACAAAAAAAAACATCCCGTTAAACCCTCACAAACAAACACAGGGGGAGTGCACACCCACACAAACACACAGACAGCCTTGTCCTCCAATGGGTGTCTCAGGATCCGCAAACCAATACCCTCCCCCTGTACTTCCTGTTGACTATCAAGCAATCTGGTTCAAATGGCTGCCGTGAGGAAGCAGCCGAAGCAGCGAGTGCTGAAAGAGCGCGACCGAACACGCCGAGCCGGACCGCAGGGGTTTAGAGAGAGCAGGGAGCGCAAGCAGGTGGAGGAATCCACACCGATGCAGGAGGGTTTCCTCACCTCGCTGAGGCAGTCGCTCGAAGTGGAGAGCAGGGGCGCGAAACTCGACACCCACAAGCCGTTTTTAAAAGCAGCAGCCAGTCTCACTCAGAACCTGTACATGTGACATCACTGACAACCACATTTTATTTTAAATAAAAAAAAAAAAAAAAAAAAAAAAAAAAAAACTTTAGAAAAGCACAAAAACCATCCAGGCAAGTCACCCTTTGGATACACAGCAGCCTGGGACAAGTAGGGCATTCTTTAAGTACAGGTNTTTTAAAAAAAAAAAAAAAAAAAAAAAAAAAAAAAAAAACTTTAGAAAAGCACAAAAACCATCCAGGCAAGTCACCCTTTGGATACACAGCAGCCTGGGACAAGTAGGGCATTCTTTAAGTACAGGTGCATGAAGCAAACAAGCGACCTGACAGAATAATCATTTAACTTGAAGACCCTATAATTTTGCGCAATTATGGCCAAGAACACCAAACATGAGATGAGAATCACTGCAAAACCACCAGACAATGGCAGTACCTCCAGTTAGTGAATGAAATTGTTTTTCTATAAAACACCTTTGAATTTATTTTTTTGCCAATGCTTGTCCAGCCATGCCTGCTGACTGTCAAACTCTTACTTCACATTTGTAAAAACCAACAGCGTTTAAATCGGCTAAAAACAAGTCCCGAGTGTGAGTCCACCTGGACAACATGGGCAATAACCGTACCGGAGGAACCAAACTGTCCTACGTATGTGGGACCTGCAGCGCAACGCTTAGGAAAACACACCAGGCCATCTCCCGACCAGACCTGTCACCTGGATGCCTCGTGGTGGGGGGAGGGTAAAAACTTCCCAGCAAACATATTCACACTTTTCACCTGTACTTTACATGTGCATGCACACACGGTTTAATACTGTACAAACCCTCACAAAAAACACATCTTCTCACCATGCAAAATAATGCAGGTCACTCCCAACAAGCCTTTTAAACAGAACATGGATAAAATACGAAGAGACATTCCTGACACATACAGGCTCTCTGTCGCTGCCACACAGGCGGGTCAGGCTGGCATAGGTGAGGTTACAGCTGAGAGACAGACCTGGACTTTCTGTGCCACAGACCCACCAAAAGATGTGACGCATGTGACCCGTGGTCTAGTAATGGTGATAAAAAGCTCCGGCCACTGACCGCTCAACGGAGAAAGAGCCTTTGCTTTCGCTGTCCGTCCACAATGGCAGCAGCTTGTACATCACTCAAATCCCAGTTCTGATGGGCAACCTCATCTGGTGGGCATATGACTCATCCGTATTTGGTAAATATCCATAGCCTCACACAATCGCATCGTGCTCCGTGTGGCAACATGGTCATCTGTGTAGGGGGTACATACATGACCGTGCAGCTTAGCCCAGTGCTGCATCTGCATGGGGTTGCTAGGGACAGGAGGTTTTGGAGCAAGAGAGCAGACCACATTGGAAGGTATCAACTGGCTCGTGCCACAGCGTTCACATTTACGTCTTATCTAGGGCTACCTCTCGGGAACCCTCCCGACCACGCACCAACTCTCCCCTTTCCTTGGAGGAGGTGGGGGGGGGGGGGTCTGTCACACACTTTAAACTTCTCTCCAGCTGTTGCTGTTCTCACCCATTTCTCTGCACTAGGTAATCAAAAAAAGCCTAATCCTGTCATCTCATCAGCTGTTCCATTGTGGGGGGGGGGGGGGGGNGGGGGGGGTGGGGGGGGGGGGGGGGGGGGGGGGGGGGGGGGCACAGTCCTCGGGGCTCTTTTCCAGAGAGGCTTGTGACACGAGGCCTGAATAAATGCAGTGTGCGCACTGTATTGCCCTAGAGATCGGCTGGTGAAAGGACAACTGGGCAACACTCTTTTATACAACCCATTAACCCATCGTTTAACAGGACTCCGCCACACAGGCTTCCTCATTGACCAGCTCGAACTTTTCAAGGCAAAGTACCACAGTACCTCGTACCGAATAACAGAGTTCCCTTACTGTTAACATTTTGCTTAAAACATAGCAAACAAATGAGGTTTCACCTGGCTTACATTAAAATGTGCTTGAGATTTTCATACCACTCCAGCTCTGTCTCAGTATCTCCAGGTAAACTGGCATTCACCCAGTTGTCAGTGAGGACAGGCACTATCCCACTGAGTCTGCACCTCTGCACAAAACCACAAACCAGGCAGTCTGCTCTGTGTGTGTGTGTGTGTGTGTGTGTGTGTGTGTGTGTGAGAGAGAGAGAGAGAGAGAGAGAGAGAGAGAGAGAGACAAATGAGAGCATCTCAGCAAGTTTGTGCTGGTCTGCATCTTGAACCCTGACACCTGGGTCACTGCTGGCTGAGAGTGGCTAAGAAAAGAGATGATAGGAGACAAAAGGAGAAATATGTCGCTGGGACAGCACCGTCAGAGACCTTTCTTCACTGCAATGGAATGAACCCTCCAGCACACGTCAGTCCAAGTTCTCCTTTCTAATGTGGGCCCAGCTTGAACTTACTGAGGCCATTTCAGACGGTGAAAAAACTTCCAGATGTAAGCCAGGTGCAACAGGGGGCCTGGGTTTGACTTAGGTGGTAAATCAGATACCCACCGTGCAAAATGTGTACTGCGAGCCTCGCTCGAGCTCCCAGTCAATGTGCTCACTATCACGAATCAATGCTCCGTTACATAATTGCTCTAATTAATACAACTTGTGCCACAGCCGAGTGCTTCGGACCCACAGGCGTGCGGTTTACAACCTTATTGAACCGTATCTCATAAGCGGCAACACCATGTCGAGGGCGAGAAAGGAATTCTCTCCAGGTGCCAGGTATGCACGGTGGGCCTTCGGGGTCAGCATTTCTGCCTAGACGTCAAATACTGGGAGTTCTCTCCTAAATCTGGACCACTGCAACAATAACTTTATCCCAAAACAGGGTGACCCACTGGACAGGGAGGCGGATCAGTTGAAACCCAACTGTAAAGAACGTCAACGGCCCCCGCCCTCCTTTAAAAGCGCACCGCAAATCTCTAACAAGTTGCAGTCAAGATTCCCAGAAAGGGGCTTTCAAACTCATAATAGCCATCATCATTCCTTTTATTAGATTAAAAAAGATCTGTATTAGATAACAGCAATGACACACGACGCAGCAAGCCCACTTTCATGTGTTGCTTTCCTTACAGAATACAGCCAATTTTAGAAAAAAAAAAGGAGCAACTGTTTGAGCTCTTCCGTAACATCTCCCCAGTAACAACCAGCCCTTGTCTGCAGTCTCTTGACCCACTAAACAGCAAAGATATCAAACAATTCTTTGTGAGGCGAGCAAGCCTGCATCGATTTGAATATTTAAATTAACTTTCCACAAACAGTGCTGATACAGGCCAGTGGAGCCATTTTTGGACTTGTCTCCAAGTCTAACTTAAATATCAGACCAGAGTGTGCATGTGCAAAAATTCAAAAATACCTGTATGAAAATGACTTTTAAAAAGCAACCTTTAAGATATCAACTTTTCGTTGTTGTTACCTGGGAAGAGATTTAAGACGTGAAATTTCAAAACTTTCTTCAAACTGCAACAAGCGCCTCCCAAGGCCTCTCCTGGAACATGATCCAATCACCTAGTGGCACAGTGCCGAAGCTGGCAGTTTCTGGGTTCAGGGCTCAGATGCAGTTCAGTCTGTATAAAGTCTGTAAATATGCAAAAGTCCCACTTTCACCAAACAGGCTTAAGGATACCAGTCATCCCCGTACGCTGGCCATCCCCGAACAAGAGCACATTTCACTTCCTGGTTCCAGTATCTCACAGGGACACTGAGAAGGTCAAAGGGCAGCCTGCACCATGACATCAGATTGCATCCATAAAAGGGCAAACGACTACGCTGGAAGTTGGCAAAGCGATCGGGCTCTTTCCTCTCCCTCTCTTTTCAGTGCGCTTTTGTTTGTGCTGCTTAAGTCCAGTTCTGACCGCGTTTGTTCATTAGTCAGTATCACGACAATCAGCTGGACGGACGACGAGATGGAATTTATAAACAAGAGAACTAAACAGATACATACATTAAGTCAATTTCTTGGAAATGAAACTGGATTTTTTTATTTTTTTTTTTTTATAACTGCATAATATATCTTTTCCAAGCCACAGCTACAGCAGAAACATTCCAGGATTTATTTTGGTTCCTGGCTAGTTATTTACTGGCTTCTAAGACTAACGAAAATACAAAGGAAACTAGGTGACGAGGACATTAATTCTCACGTTAGGCCACCATACAGCAAGCAGCTGGTTAACTGTTTGTGAGTAACCAGGTGAAAAGTCCTAGTTTACCCGTTTCCTCTGCCTGCTGGCCAAACTGACCAAACGGCTGCACGGCAGACGGTACAGATGTACGAGTGACTGCAGACACACGCTTTCGTCTAGCCAGAGTAAGAAGGAACACGGTTTGCAACAGGCTCCTATACCCTGCGCATTAACGTGCTGTTCATTTAGCAAATTGTCAGTCTAGCTGAAAAACACAGAACTGATCCTTTGTCATAACTTGTCTTTTGTACCCCACCAGAATGCAGTCGCATAGATTTGCTAAAGGTTTTAAATACAATATAGCAAAAGGCTCCCAGTGATTTCAGAAGATGAGAATCAGCATGTATGTTGATGCTGAACCTGAGGAGAAATAATCTTGCACAGCTAATGTCATTTGTCGGAACTGGACTACACTGAGAATCTGGCAATTACAGTGTAAAACCAAGCCAGGACAATATTGCACCTGTGTAAGTTCATTTACAGCTGCTGTAAATGCTATTATTCATTTATCTCACTCCCTTGTGCAAGATAACTTATAACGTTACATAACGGTACAATCATTTACCCAGAGCATTTACTACTGTATCAGTTCAGGGTAAGAACCTTGATCAAAGGTACCACACGAAAAGCGGGATTTGAACCAACAATCTTCGGATTACAAGACAATAATCACTACACTACACCAAACCAGGTCCAAAGTAAGTTACATTAGAGGCCGCTATTACTGCATGAGATGCCACTATTACCAGATGAAATTAAAGTCTTTCTCTTCACACATTTAAAAAGTATTTTATACCTTAATTCCAGTGTGAGATAATCAAAGCAATGGACAAAGTCCAAAGTACACCAACCGTGGGGCTAAGCAGCCCGCCAATGCTGCCTTTCACAAACACAGAAGAGGGTGGCCGATGACCACGTCCGGCAAAAAGCCCCGGCGTCAGTGCTCTATCAGCTCGAGTTGAACCCAAACATAACTTCCACAGCAGATCGTAACCAAGCACCTTACAACTTGAGCCTTTCGTCCCGTGTCGTTCACGCTGTTTCACAAAGCCGTTTTTACAGTACGGGGGAGTTTAAATAAGCACGTGTTTATTTTGGTCAGTGCTCTCAAAGTCAGAGCCAGAAAGGTCATCGTGCAGATGCAAGTTTGTCATCAAACCTTCAGTGTGCAGCAAGCACAGCGATTGCGATGTTCTCTGGTGATAAGGCGCCGAGCGAACGTGGCGGCGGTGCGCCTCGCCAACAGCTGTAATTCCGGCAGAAGGGCAGGAGGATCCCCTGTTGGCGCACCAACATCACACCCTTTTGGCTTGTTGTAGATGCCTCTGCCAGATAATCCACATGAACTGCTCCTCGACTTCAATGCCACCCCACACCACGATCCTCTCAAAGCCACGTAATTTCAGCGCTC
Source organism: Arapaima gigas (assembly GCA_900497675.1). Taxonomy (NCBI): domain Eukaryota; kingdom Metazoa; phylum Chordata; class Actinopteri; order Osteoglossiformes; family Osteoglossidae; genus Arapaima; species Arapaima gigas. Next base: position 255,296 of record UFQX01000678.1, read on the forward strand.
AGAAGAAACAACATGGAACAAGTAATCAAAAAAAATTGTGTTTTCATGCAATGACAAATAACTTCAAACAGATTTTTAAAAATGCAGCTATAAAGTACTCAAAGTGTTTAACAATGTTGCTTTCATGTTGATTTAAACTTGGTCATGTGGGACATGAACTGCGTGTTTTACATGGGGGGGGGCAACTCCAAGAGGTCAAACGTCCCATACACAATTTCTGTGAAAGAAAAATGTAGAAAACATTCATAAAAACCCAATTTGCCACAAACTTTTTACAAAGCATTTGGAAACATATGGTAACCAGTCCAAATTATGGAACTACATTTAACAGTATGTCACAAAATAACTTTCACGAGATTTTGGCCATTTGTGCCTGATGCGCCCTGGCCTGCACCTCACATGCATCAACCAGGTATGGGAAAGGAATGTACGTCAACCATAAAGGCCTATAACCTGGAGCCAGACATGATGTCTTCATGTTTGGTTTTATTCCCATAATTGAGCACCAAAGGAGTAATAACCTGACGATCCCTTATGTCTCTTCAACTTCACATACACACTGGTGCTAATACACATTACATCCAAGCTGTATTTCACACAAACTGTACCACAATTCACTGTGTGAAAAGGTCAATCAAGGATAATTAAACGCAACACCAGTTCAAAGGAAAACCATGGCAGAGGTGGGCTTGCGAGGATCTGGACCGAGAACAGCTGATCCTCCAAAGCACTTCAGAGTAAAACTAAACCACTGAAGTGTCATGTTAAAGGAAAGGTAAAGCTTCACAGAATGGTCCCCAAGTGCTGCTCCATCACGTTCTGTGAAGAAACATTATAAAGTGCTGCCGGCAACCACACCTGTCCACTATCCACGCAACTTGGGACACTGTAAATCCTCCCGGTGCCCCCCCCCCCCAAACCTGGCATAAGACAATTTATGTTTTCCCTCTGCATCAATTACGGCGGTTTATTCATTGTGTGCCTGTAAGCAACACGCACGTGCGAGTTGTGCACTTATACAACAGACACGCGTATTACTGGTAGGTCGTGCAGTTTCCATCAGACACCCAAGTTTTAGTGAAAATGTACATTTACTACAAGTGAACATTAGTGAACACAGTCCAAAGGTTGCACCGTCGGAAAAGTGCAGTGACCGCGTGTCAGTGACAGTATGTGCAAAATATACAACAAAACACGTTATTCACTTATATAGACTCAAAAGATACGTTAGTAAATGCTACCAGAATAACATAAATTTGTGACATTAATGTATGGATACCAAACAGTAACAGAACATTCTATGACTTTATTCACATGTTCTCAATTTATACTGCTTTATATTTAAATATCAGAAAGTAAACAATCTGCCACATGAAACAAGTGGACATTTTTATTACCTTGGTCCGACTAAAGCTTCCAATGGCCAATTTAAGGTGACTGCATTGTGCATAAAGGTCTGTGGCAACTTATCGCTGTTTTTTTCATTTCAGTGTGGTACACGATGCCCCAGGGACTGAATAACCCAAATATACACAGGAAGTTTCATTTCAGCCAGGTGTTTTGTCTGCTAAAGAGGTTCCAAACCCAGGGATTTGTGTAAATGGTTGTTGGAGACAATGAACAGGTCAATTTGAGATGGGGCGCTGCTATAGTGCCCTTTAGTTCCCTTTATCCTATTGTATAAATTGTTGGAACGGTAATCTGCCCTGGATAAGCACATCCACAAATGCAATAATAACAATAATAATAATAATTATTATAATAATAATAATAATAATAATAATTATTATTATTATTATTATTAAGAAGAAGAAGAAGAAAACACTAAAGTTATAACGAAAACTTCACCAAAGGGACAAATTATTTAAAATTAAGTATATCCATTGTATAAATAATCAAAAAGCTGACACTCAACCTGTGGTCAATGGAGCATCAGACTGGCACTATCAATGTTCCAAAATACAAGCATGAATGCGCAATCACTGTGGACTATTTTGTGACAGAAGCTTATTACTCTAAAATGTCTGAGCTGCCCTGTTCTTTGGGTGAAACTGTATTTCTCAGGGTTAAATCAAATTCTAATTCCAAGCATGTCTGAGTGTAAATATCCAACGATATATATAATTTAATAGCAGACGACAGTAAAACTAGTTTTACACACTGGATGTGTTTCAGGGCCAGATTTTAATTCGTATGTTTAAACCTAGCTGCAAAAATGTTTGAAAGTCAACACACAATCTGCAGAATTGCATTTTTTTGCTACATATGAATATCATAAAACTACATTAATCGATACACGAATTTTATGGCAATGTTTTAAATCATCTATAACCAAATGAGAAAAACTGGCAGCGCAGCCCCAATATATAAGGGCAGGCAAACACCAACTGCACTTCAGAGGCCTTTGATTCGGTGGTGGACGGAATACAGACAAACAGAATAGCCAAGCAAATGCCTACATTTGAACCCGGACCTGCAGTACGACAGATCTACCACCTGAGCTGCAGTACTACATAGTTTCAAGTGCAGATAATATATTCATGGTTTATTAATAAAAAATGTACATGTAAAGAAATCACATAAAAAACAGTTGCAATATAAGAGTAACGCACAAAATATAGAAAACCCTCAGGCAGACGTGCCAACTAGATGTCAGACACCTTTCACACGAGTCGTGCCACAAACAGAGACTCCTGCCACGAGGGGCTTCCCACCACATCGCTCTGGGCTCATGTTCAGGCATGACTATCACTGTTGACAGGATACATGGCCACAGATAAAGGGTCCTGGTGTAACCACCATCACCAAAAAAACTCCATTATTCAGGGCTCCATACACTGTACTATTATAACTGTAAAACAGAAAATGTTAAGAGCAAATTTCTAAAAGCAGTCGGGACAAACTAATTTTGTATATTTAAATATTGCGGTGAAGTGTGACAAAGATGCCGCTTCTAATCATCAAACCACAACAATCAATCTATTATTTGCGCCCATTATTTCTGAAATTAAAAAAGAAACTGACTGAGCTCAGCTTAGATAATACTTTTAATATAAAATGAAACGTGAACAAGGCTTGGAACATCATTGAGTTTTTTTGTCTAATAAAATCAAACTTGAGCAATTTAAAGCAAAAAACCTCATAATTACTACATTCACTCTCTCTCTCCCTCTCACACACACACATAAATCGTGTATGTATCTTGTTGAAAAAGTGTCCACTCTTGGTACAGCCACTGATAAGTTATCCTTTCAAAAGTGCATTTGGGAAAAAGGTTTAATACAGCTTTCCACAATTAATCAAGTGCAACATGTTATATGCTTCACACACCCCACTGTCAGAGCAGAGCGTAACAAAAGCCACATATTATAAACATGGCGCCTCACACTTTCCAGTGACTTCTGACAACATTGATTCAACCAAAAAAAAAACACTGTAAAATACTCATTCTCCTTAGCAAACAATAAAAATCAGTCACCATTATCTATTAGTTGAAACGTAGCATTTATTGGGAGAACATCAGAGAAAACCCATCTCACCTCTCATTGAAAAAGAGTGCAGTTTGCCTTTCATCAATCATCCACTGATAACTACAGGATATGTTCCATTTCGCCACAATAACACTTTAGAGTAAAATAACAAAAAACGCGAGCGCAGGGACTGTTAATATGTCCCAACACAGCGGCGGAAAACCTTCAGAGCTGAAGAGCAACACAGATTCTCCGTACAACCTGCAATGTTCCTACCGCCCTGTGTGTATCAGGCAAAAATGAAACAGAAGGCGCAAATATACACGGGAAAAAAGGATGAATGCAGGAGAAAAGAGCCGTGGGTCTTACCTGTGTGTAGTCAAAGTCAGAGAGGGGCGCTATACTTTTGATGTAGTCGACTCTGAACTGGTCCTCGGGATTCGCCAGTGGGACTGGTGGTATTAAAGTGCTCATAGCTGAAACTATAGTCTGCAGAGGGGACACAAGACAAACAGTGCCATTCAGATGGACACACACACACACAGGCGACATTAAATCACTGACACCGCTCTGTCCAGCATCAGAATTAAAAAGAATGATTTTTTTTTTTTTACCACTATGGCATCCTTCACATTTTTCCGAATGTCCAGGATTTTCTGTTTCTTTTCCCTGCGCACAAACAGACAAATGCTTTGATTAAACTCAGCACAGCGTCGACATGGGCGAGAGGGGAACAAACAGAAATGTTAAGGAACACCAACTTAAAATGGACATCTGATCGGCATCGAAAACGCGACTTCGTCGGTCACAATTCAACAGGTGCGCAGGCGTGTAGCGCGAGGACGACACGGGCAGCTGCGTTACAAACGGTCAAAGCCGGGTCTCGCGCGCGCGCCCGCCGGAAGGTGCGCGGACAACGCGGGCTCGCGAGCCGCCGGGACTGGTCGCCATGCTGCCGCGTACTGGGCCGCGCTCGAGCGCCGCAGTGCCACAGCAGCCGCCGCAGCAGCAGCAGCAGCCGGCGACACCCGGGAAGAAGCGGGGCCACAGACAAGCGAATCAAAAGCACAACGGTAGCGACACGACACAGTACGAGAAACGCATTTCGGCTTCACTGCCGTCATCCTGTGCGTGGCTGTGCAAAACAGGAGCGGCACTCACTCTGCATTGAAGCCGTTGACGTGCAGGATTCGCATCTGCTTCACAATGGTGCTTTTTCCGGACTCCCCGGCCCCTGTCGAAATAAAGCGACAAAATGAGTGGACACGGTCGGCGAACATTAAACACATATCCACGCCGTTTCCTGTGACGACAAACAAACAAACAAACACCAAGAAGAAAAGAATTGCTTTCGAAAGCACGGCCATAACAAGAGCGGCGCCTCGTTCTGCCACCGAGCCGAGCGCAGCTGTCAAAACACCGTCTCCACCGAAGCCGCACGAAATGCCCCCTTTTTACAAGATCTTACCCAACAACAGCAGTCGGTGTGTCGCTTTGTAGGCTTGTCGCTCCTTCTGCAGCTGTTTCTCTATCTTTTTATTCGCTTCTCGTTGTGCCTTTTCGTCGATGCGCTGATCCTCGGTTTTGCTATTGCCTAAACAGCCCATCTTCCGTTAACCGCCTACCTCGAACCGACAGTACTGTGGAATAACGTAGAGGAGAGACCCTTATCCCAGTTTCTGAAGGGGGAGGACAAAAATAATGGTGCGAAGGTAGCTTGCGACGCCTCTCCGTCACTTTGAAGAAAATGGTCCCCGCTGGTACGTCGCTTAAACCGCACGGACGCCGCAGATCGAAATAATCCAAATAAATAAGCGTTTTATAAATAAAAACCTCGTTAAAATAATGACATAAATATAAAGGAAGAGTGGAGCGGGGCTGCTGTGGAAACCAGCCAGCTGCTCCTCTCCCAGCGCTCCTCTCCACTGGCTCTTTTTCTGCCCGAATTTCTGTCTCTTTAACTCAGCACTGCCTCTTTCTGCGGCACCAGGAAGCAGGAAAAACCTCCCCTGCCGTGTCGTTTCACTCGGCGCTTCAGCCTCCAGCTCGGCACTGCCTCTTCCTGCAGCGACACTGTCATTTCACTCCATATTTCTGCCTCTGTCAGCGCTGCCCTCAGCCCCACGACACCGTCATTTCACTCCATATACCTGCCGCTACGTGTGTGCTGGGCGCCGCTCTCTGCAGCCCGCAGCTGTGCCTCTGACTCACGACTGCTGCCTTCTGCAGGGTCACAACGTGCATTTCAACACGGCCTCCTTCTGCTTCACCCTCACGCAGCTTCGGCCAGTATTTCAGCCTCAGCTTCGACGCGGCCTCCTTCTGCTTCACCCTCACGCAGCTTCGGCCGGTATTTCAGCCTCAGCTTCGACGCGGCCTCCTTCTGCTTCACCCTCACGCAGCTTCGGCCGGTATTTCAGCCTCAGCTTCGACGCGGCCTCCTTCTGCTTCACCCTCACGCAGCTTCGGCCGGTATTTCAGCCTCAGCTTCGACGCGGCCTCCTTCTGCTTCACCCTCACGCAGCTTCGGCCGGTATTTCAGCCTCAGCTTCGACGCGGCCTCCTTCTGCTTCACCCTCACGCAGCTTCGGCCGGTATTTCAGCCTCAGCTTCGACGCGGCCTCCTTCTGCTTCACCCTCACGCAGCTTCGGCCGGTATTTCAGCCTCAGCTTCGACGCGGCCTCCTTCTGCTTCACCCTCACGCAGCTTCGGCCGGTATTTCAGCCTCAGCTTCGACGCGGCCTCCTTCTGCTTCACCCTCACGCAGCTTCGGCCGGTATTTCAGCCTCAGCTTCGACGCGGCCTCCTTCTGGTTCACTCTAATGGGGTTTCAGCCAATATTTGTTCCTCAGGTTGAACAGTGACCTGGAGTTTCAGTTCTAGGCCCATGAGCAACACTGCTGTGGAAATCCCTGTCCTGTTACATATTCCCCGAACAAGCAGATGTCATGGGAACGACAGTAAGATACCCCAGACATACCCATCAGCTACGCAAATCAAATAGTAATAAACTATAATAATACACACTATCACAAGTAGTGAAGTCCTGTTACTAAGCTAACCCAGGAGCAGGTTCAGATCCATAAACTAGTGGTGTTGAGAGTACACAGCACCGGTTCTGTTTCCTTCCCCCAGCCAGACTCAACCAAGGAAAACAAGTGACAACGATACAAATCAAATTCCCCTTTCTGAATGTTCCAGAAGTTGTATGACAACATGTCATTGCTATTCCAAATGTACACAAAGATCACTGTCATTCGACCCCAATATCAATTGTGACGAAAAAAAACAAAAAAAAAAAACAGGAGGACTGTACAGTACAAAAATGCAGCATCATAGTAACCAGTAACCCTCAACTCAAAAAACTACTGAATTTAAAGTAATAAAATTAAATCTGAGGTAATTCTTTCATACAAGGTATGCTGAGAATCTGTTGCCTTCTGGATGGAAACATGCAGTCATCAGCTGTCAAGTTCTCCACACACTTCAAATTGCAAACATAACTCAACTGAGAACTGTTTCTGCATCCAAACAATGCATTAAAGTCAGTAAATGGTTCATAACACCAAACACATAATACTCATTTTAGACATCAAAATTGTCTACTTTCAAGTTACTCATAATATATCAACGTGACCATCTATCCGATCAAGAAGCAGCTGTCATCCCTATGTACGTACGGTTTGCTGGGCAGAAGACATACAAAATAGGTAAGCAAAGAAAACGGAATGAAGAATAAACGAAAAGACGAGCGGCGGCATGGCTGTTTGGCTGAGGGTTCAAATTGGGCTCAGTCTGTGTGCAGTCTGCATGCTCTTGCCGTGCTGCTGTGGGTCCCCCCCACCACCGACTCCGTGTCAGGCTCCGGACCACTGTGACCACTGTGAAACCGTGCAAATGCAAACAGGAACAGGGATCTTGTCAAACACGTGAAAAGGGACATTATTTACACAGCTCCACACAACTTTCACAGCCAGACAGAAGGGGATGTGCGACACTAGATGTGTGGCGAACTGAACAACACGTTGCGCTTGTGCTGCTTCCTCCCAGCACCTTGTCACTGGAGTCACCTTCTTTTAGTAGTGCCGACTTTCCAAGATACAGCTGGCCCCCACTTGTCCAACACATTTTCTGCCTATACAAAATTTCTGAGAACTATTTAGTATTTTTTCACAAAGGAGTGCCAGCATACCAGTTCAACCCCCCCCCCACCCCCACCCCCACCACCCCCCGAAGTGCTCACACAAGTGGTGCCGAGGCAGCAGGCAAGGTGAACAAGCTGTGGACGATCTTGTGGCTTCTACACCCACCTCATCTGAGCTGTTTCGCCGTCGTCATGCACATCCACGGAAAACCTCCAGCTCTGCGTCGATGCACAGCCGCTGTACATTATTTACCTTCAAGACAACTCACATTTATGATTATTGTTACTGCTTGTACTGGCTGCTAGTGAATTTCATGGGATGTGCAGGATGAAAGAACGACTGAGGAGCCATGGGTGAGCAACCAACGCTCTGGCCTGGTTCTTTCCCACAAGGCCCAGGTGCAGGCACGAGGCACCTTGGCTCACCTGAGGGGCCGGGGGAGAGGGACGGAGAGAGGAGACTGGGGGCACAGTGCCCACAAATCACTCATCTCCTTCAGTCCTTACTGCATTTCTTAATTCTCAGTCCTCATTCTCATTATTTTACCAATTTGTTAAATAAGTTAGTGCATTTGAATAATTTTTAAGGTGTTCTAAGTACCAAGTGCACTGCTGTAGTACAATGAATCGAGCACACTCTTTTGTTATCGCTGTAGAAAACAAAGTGCTATAAATGATTACCTGTAACTCCCACATAATTATTTACTGGATCACTCCAGTGCTGTACAATCAACGTACATTTTCCTTTTCTGCAGTTTGTTCCCAGAAAAAATTCTCGTTATTTAATGTCATCCACAGTGTTTTTGTCAACCCCATACAAAACTTCTCCGAAAACACTGTAGTCGGAAACACCGGCTCGTTTCTATATAAAGTTTCCTCACCGTTTTACGTCCGAAGGTTTCCACAAGTTTGCATTTGTAATAGAAGTGTAAAAAATGTTATTATTTAATCACGTTTACCTATTACTTTCTTTAGTTCTAAATTAGAAGTAAGTGTTATTTTAGACTTATTTTAAAGTTTTATGGGTTGGGTGACAGCTGTCCAGAGCGGATTGCAGGTAGTGAGCACACGCGTGTGTGACGCCCGCCGTCACAGCCGAAATTGCGTTACAAAACGATTCCACGCAGGAAAAGTGACTGCGAATCACTGTGTGTGGACTGGGTGAGGAAGGTGGAGGCTGCATGGCACAATCATGAGGAAATTAAAGCACAAAGCAGAGGATGCAATTACAAACGTGAGGCGTCGATTCCCACAACGCAGCGCGTCCCTCAGCAGGACCGGGCAGATCAACGAAACCCGAAAGTGATAATGGCAGAAAGCGGAACACCAGACCCGGGACTGAACCAACGGGACGACTGTACCAGCACTGGGAGAATGCTGTCAGGCTCTCACTATGCGGCACCACTTCCTCATCAACACACCTTAACCATTAAACATGAAAACATTGTTTTCTAACTTTCCATTTCAAGTTAAAATGCAGCTCTGTGGGCCCAAATCAGATCAGTGGTGTGGGGGGGGGGGGGCATCTCCAGTAAACGTCTCTCTTCCTAGAGCAGCAGAAGCCCAGAAGAAACCGGACACACAACGGCAGCACAGTGAGGGCAACACAGTAAGCACAGTCCACAGATTTGATGATTTATCCTGTGCAACTTAGTTTTACTCATTTATACAAGCAGATGTCCAACTTGAACTCATTAGATTTGATACATTATTCATCTTAAACTTTGGTTTCACATTTTATGACAATGTCACAAAAAGATTACAAATTCACTACTCTGAGAAAATATTAACTGATCATTTTGTTCCATTTTCAGCTTCCATTTCAGTGTCCTGTAGAGACTTAAGTACAGCCAAGCATGTCCAGGTGGATTATGATTATTATTATTATTACTACTACTACGCAGACTGGCGGAGAGAACAGAGGCCGGGCCAGACACGCACACACAGCTTGCTCTGTGAACGGTGTGCGAAGTTGGTGACCGCGTGGGAAGGCTGGGATCTAAGAGCTGTGACATGGTGACAGTGAGATGCCCCACAGGTGGGCAGCAGGAAGGCATAAAAACTCGGCGAACAGAATGACAGGCGGGCAGCAGAGCCACACAGAAACACACCACCCAGAGGGCTCTAACAGCACTTGTATCGCACAACTTTACTCAGTCTCACAGCTGTGCACTTGACCGCAGAAAAGCAGGTGCAGCTGTCCTGCTACTCAGGAAACTGGCTGGTGAGGTGAAGTCAGGCAAGTCAGAGATGTAATAATGCCACTGTGGCGTACACTTCAAAACCCCCCCACTCAGCACAAACGTCAGCCTCATGTTTGGTCGTACCTCAGCAGGGGGTATTAATGTCAAAAACCTGTTTGAGACAGACTGGTATCTCGAAGGATACTTACGTTTTTCATCTTACAAGTTTATATTACGGAAAAGAAGAAGAATCGTATTAAAGAACTGGAATGGCTGCTGAAGGTGGGCTCTTCCCAAAGGACCGCAGAGTGTAAACCCATCTTCTCTAAACTGCTCACCAACTTACACACAGTTGTTATGCAGTGTCCCCTATTTGTTGACTATTCAGGAAGAGTAACATGGTAAAAGGGCGTCACTGTGCAGCAGCGGGAACTGAGCTGCGTAGACGATGACATCCGGTGTTTCCAAACTGCAGCTCAATGACATCCCTGGACAGGTCCGTGCCTTTTGGGTTCTCCTGTTGCATGTACCCTCGAGGTCTCGGGTGGTACCGGCCGGTGACGTCGTCGAGCCCCCCGCTGTAGACACTGTGCGGACATCGTCAATCGGGGCCCGTCGGTGAGGCCCGTGCCAAAGGACGTTCGCCGTCTCCTGCCGTCCTCCACCGAGCTGTTTTTGTCCCCAAACGTCTCGTCTCCCTGTCCGACCGCAACCCCCACGCCCCCAAAGCCTAACAGCATCACCGTTTGGATAAAACTGTCGCTTTAATGGTGCTGCCAATAAAATCCAAGTGGAAAATTGGAGTGGGGAAAAAAAACTGAGCAGAGAAAAGTGATGTAAGGAGGCAACTGTTTATCCATGAAGTTATAGAAAGACTATGGAAATGCTGTGGATGCAATGTAAATCATGAGCAAACTTTGCATAGCCACTGCACATAAAGCAGGACAAAGGACAGTCCACAGGGGGCCACACGTACAGGACGCTCGGCACCGAGCCATCTAATGGACAAATTTGTTTTTTTAATGTAATTCGTCACTGTCAGTCCTGCACTTGCTGAGTTTTAATCTCACGACCAGGTGGTGACAGAGCACCGTAAGGCGTTCCGTTTTTATGCCGCAGTCGAGGTAGCCTGTGTCGCTAAGCTAAGAGGCGCCACCGGACATCGTGACACAGGACGGCTCGCAGTATTTGTGTCGCCTCAGTACAGTGCAAGGCCTCTGAGTAGATCGCTACGAAAATGAGATGCAAATGCACCGTTGTGGAGCCGCAAACGGCTCGTGGCTCCTCCGCATGCAAATCCGGCCCGCCACAAATACAGCAAATCCCCACACGTAGCTGTATTGTCGCCGGCACCCAGCTGCAGAGTGAATGTTGCCCTCTAGTGGGCGACACACGCAGGACCAGGCCCTGCTCATACGTGCCCACAATAAATCTCTGCCACTTGCCTCAAATGTTTCACTTTCCCTCCATTTCCCGCCAGGGAGCTTCGCGTTTTCATGCCGATATTCGCAACTGAGCTCTGTCTCCACCTCATGGCCGACTGCACAAGCTCAGCGCCACGAACAAACTCATTTCCACGCACTTCACACGTTCACAAACACGCAGCTTGAAGAATGTGGCAAAAATGGAGGGGGAGGGAAATGGCTTCAGCTGCATAATAATGTGGTTGTTTTAAAGCAACACACAGCCAGACAAGCTGTGACCCTGAATGTTTACAAATTAAATACGACCGAGAGCATTTCCCGCGAAACCCAAGCGGGAGCAGATGAGCGTGGAGAGATGTCTGGCAGAAAGCCAACTTTCATAAAGCATGCCTTTTACCTGTAACCCCCGCTGGCCAAAACCCGGCAGCGCAAAGCAGTTCTACACCTTTTGCGTGAAAGTTCATTTGTCTTAAGCTCCTCAGACGTTCCTCATCTTGCCAACATCTAGATGGTGCTGCATTTCTGTGCAGCGTTTGTCCCGGAAGACAGAAACGTGGCCGAGGAGCAAACGGACCTTCGCCGAGGAGGCCACCTTCAGCCCACCTCTGCGCCGCTCCCGACACGCTCTTTCACACTGCGCACATGCACACACAAACAAAACGCAAGTCTAGGTGCAGACGAGTTTCTACGCGACAGCTTCTTGCCATCAGTTTCCTTGTTTGAGAAAACAATGCTGGGCGCTTGGAAACCACCGTTCGGCTCCCAACTCTGTTTACTTTCTTCTTTTTGCAGCTATCTGCCTGTTCTGTCTGATCCCCAAGTGCACGAACACCCTGTCTGTATGTTAAAGGAAGGACGCCGTCAGAAAGGACCTCCTTGGAGAGCCATTCTGCACCTGGACCATGCAGGACCCCCAGCAGCCTCTGCGTGCAGGAAAAGGAAGCTGTCAGAATAACAAACCACGCCTCCTGCTCTAGTACCTCTGAGTGTCACACTTGCTCTGAAATACTATGGTAAATATTACGCAGCTGCACAAATCAACACTAAGTAGTTTAGAGCACAGAAAACACTGGAGACACTCAGGAAGGAGGAAAGCGACAGTGGCATCAGCACAGGTAAACAAGGTGTGTAACACTGTGTGTGAGAATCTTGTACCAGCACTAGGACAATTACATTTCTACATCCATTTCATTCATGTTCATAAACTGTCTTCTTTTTCAACTACTAAGATGCATTACAGTTACCGATCATAACAACAGGGATGACTGTACAGTCCGTGTTCCATGTGGAGGACTTGGATTGTAAGGATTTTGGATATTATGGACTTTTGTAAAAACATTCCAGAAAAAAATTTATAAAAATCAATAAAAATCATAAAAGTTGAAGAAATGTACTTTCAATCATTATTTGAATAAAAATAAACAATTAATGTAAATATTTAATTTTAGCTCTTTGTGGAGAAAAGTTAACTAATGTAAAAAAACAATATTTTAAACAATGTTGACACTGTGTGTCAGTGAAGACCCATCCAACCCCTCCATGGTCAGCGTGATGAAGGCGGTGCGGTGCCCCCAGACCTCCTTATTCACTGCTTTCTGTGTACAATTCACTCTACTGTACGTGTGTCTGCTTCACTTATTTCATTATTCTTACTGCCCACATGCCATGCTCACTACACACTACATTAGGGTGTAACAGTGTTACTGCAGTACACAGTGCAGTGCTGTACAGCACCGTAGCAAAACATTTTCCACTTAATTTATGCTTTCTTAGTATCCAGACACCTCCACCCCTATACAGTCCAGACAATCGAGGATGTACTACATAAATGCAGATNCAAAACATTTTCCACTTAATTTATGCTTTCTTAGTATCCAGACACCTCCACCCCTATACAGTCCAGACAATCGAGGATGTACTACATAAATGCAGATCCACATCCCTTTAACCACAATTAGAAAATCCAAAAAGCTTTAGAAAGTACAAGTTTTTTCATGATTTTGTTGCCAAAACACAACATGATGTGCGCGCGCGCGCACACACACACACACACAGACACAAATGCACACACTGCTACACGAGCCCGGAAGTGTCCAAAGAGCTTAAGACCCCCTGGGGGTAACAGCCGCCACAGGTCATTCAGACACGGAAAGACAACTTGTTTGGGCTTTACACCGATGGCCAGAAATCAGTGAGAAACAGGAAATCACTGCTTGGGGCAAAAAATGAAGACCAAGACCAGGCGTTCGAGGAGGATCAGCAGAGATGGAGCGACTGCCACTGCTCACTTTGCCGGTTGTGAAACGACAACCTGAACGCTGAAGGTGAGTGTGAACATTCATGTTTCCTTGCAGAGACGGTAACGTCTGATTTACAGGGTGCTGCCCAGTCCCTGCCCGGGTGGCTATGTAGTACACGCACCATATTAACACTTCCAAAAACCCGAAAATTCTGCGCTCAGAAGCATCTCGCACCGGCGGTTTGTGGACGTGTGCTGGTCTGTAGCGTGGGAGGAGCCACAGTAACACAGGCCTGGAAGCTGAAGGTTTCTGCACAGCAGTCATGACAGCAGGCACCGCAGGGGAGGAGGACAGGCACTCCCCACATAGAGCTGAGGTGTCCCACCCCCAGCCCGTTTACAAATCAATATATACACAGGCCACTTAATTAGGAACAGCACTCTAATACTGGGTAAGACCCCCCTCTGCTGTCAGAACAGCCCGAGTTCCTGGTGGCAGGGATTCAACAAGGTGCTGGACACTCCCCTTAGAGATTCTGCTCCATATTGACACAATCGCATCACGCAGCTCTGCGTATTTGTGCTGCCGACCTGCCGTTCCACCGCATCCCAACGCGCTCTGGCGGATTCAGATCTGGCGACTGGGCAGGTCGAACCACAAGTTCGCTGAACTCATTGTCACGATCATCAGACCAGGCGGCGTTTTTCC
>UFQX01000679.1:0-23215 GCA_900497675.1 Arapaima gigas
CACCCGCTCACACACACACACACACACACGCACGCACGCACGCACGCACACACACACACACGCACACACACACGCGCGCGCGCGCGCGCGACACGTGCCCAAATGCTGGGCATTAGTTCAAACCAACTAAAACAGGGCGAAGTGGAAAGTGCTAGAAGAGACATGAACTGTGTTTGCTCTCTTCACAGTAACGTGTCTCTCACTAAGGACACAATTCAGCTATAACCACATTTTATTTTATAAAATTCCAAAAATTGGACATAATTAATGTTTTATGGTGAATAAAACCCCGTTTTTGTTTTTTTTTTTGGGAAATTACATGAAATAGAGATTGGCGTAACTGTTGAAAAGTCATAATGATTTTATCAATTTTTCTTTAAATTTCAATTCATGATTTTTTTTTCTCATTAATAATTTCAACGAAATAACTAAAAAATAATTGTTAGCAGCTTCTATAAGTGTAATTTATGTTCATGGATCTCTTTAAGATCTTCCTTACCGGTTTCGTTTTTTTTTGGCTATTATCACTGCATTCTTCATTATATTTTATAATTCACATTTTTTCCTAACATCAATGTTAGTCAATTTTTGTAAAGGCCTTCGACTTAAAATCCAAAACCACCAAACTTCCTGTGTTAAACTTAAGAGAAGACAGAGTTTATATACTTATACATGAAAATGGGTAGAAATGATTTTTTGTCCTGTTACCGAAGGACATTTCGTTGCCTGATGATCCGAAAAGCACGTGGCAAAAAAAAATGAAAAGAACAAAAACATTTTCCTACTTGTTCTACATCCCCTCAAGAAGAAATGTACAGGAGAAACTGAACTTCTGGGGGTTTGGGCTCGCTGTCTGGTGGGGGGTACATTGGGGTCAGAACACAATGGTGGAACTATGTCCACGTGCAATATTTTTCATAATTTGTGACTTTTATCTAACTGTATTGTCCATCGTGGTTTAGAATTTTCGATAAATAACGTTACCTTGATTTACCAATATATACAGCAGGGTATTTTTACTAAATCGATTCAGGATTTCTACAGCAGCTCTGGCCACTATACCATCTTCTGGCCCAAAGAACATCTTGCAGAAACTCCAACCCGTATTCTGCCGAACTGGCTCAGCGCGGACTGTACACTGTACTTATAAAACTTATGAATTGTCTGAAAAGAAAATAACAGTTCGCCTCTGTTTTACACTAGTATGTAAAAAGTTATTTTTAAAAATCCGTTAGGTATTAAAGCATGGACTCCTGCCGTTGAAACGTTACCATATGAAGGGAAAAATATAATAATTTACAATTATATAAAATTATTTCTCCAGTCTTGAAAGAAATTTCCGCCCTAAATCCATTTTATTATAGTTAAGGCAACTATAAGGTAAATATAACCTTCCAAAATGAAGCTAAAGCCAATGAGTTTTCTGTAAATCAATTAATTCATATCGGTTAATAATTCAGCCCCCGATTCTGTAAAATCACACACTGGCATTTTGTTATTATGTCAAAAAAACAAGAAATGTGGAAAACTGCATCAAATGTATTTTTTGTACTTAGTTAAATAGTAGGGTTAATAATTGTTATTGATTTCAGTTAAACTAATAATTGAGTAATAGAAAGAGTAAAGTATCAAAGTTTCGTTCATTTTTTATGAGATATTTATTGTGTAGATCGAGCTTTTAATACAGATAATAATAATTATTATTTTAAAAGAAGAATATTACTTTTACGCATAAGGCTTTATAAATGCTTTGTCTATAGTATGTAACGTGATGGTGTTTTTGAAATAGTTTTCTGGTCTATTATTAAGTGCGGCATTGAATGAACTTTTAAGAATTGTATTCCATTTATTTGTGACGAAAAAAAATGACAATCTTTTCTGCCTTTATTCATGAGCTCAGAGCGCGAGGAGCGGCTCGCGGACTGGCGCCTGGCTCCTCGAGCGCCCCGCCCACGAGCGCCGCAAACGTCGGCCCGCGTGTCCCGGTGCGCGCGCCCCTCAGAGCGAACAACAGGTTGCGCATTGTGGCGCCATTGTGGATCGTTCCAATGGACGCGCTCGAGGGGCCCTTTGGAAACGGGGCACAAAACGGGTCTCCGCGGGGGTCTGCAGCCCGGGCCAGTCTGCGTGCTGCTCGGAGCGCTCCTGTATCCCAGGAAACGGCGTCAGCAACTGGAGGTGGTGGTGGGGGGCAGGTGCCCGTCTCAAGCGTACAGTTAGAGCGTAGTAGTAGTTTCTTAGAATTATTATTATTATTATTATTATTATTAAGTCGATAATCCACAGGACAAAGTTAACAATGAAATTTTATTCATTTATGAAATTCTTTTTTTACACATGTCCACTGATGTTAGCGCTGGTGCAGAAAAAGAAAGTTGTCACAGAACCGCTTTAAGCAGAAAAGTTATGACTAACTGTCAATCACTGCCTGTACACTCTGGACGGCCTCCTGTCACTACAGCCAGAACTGTGGTTACACCATGTTATTAATCTTCCTCTGTATTTTCAAAATTCTCCTTTATTTGTTGATTTTAACTTTGATTTTATTGATTAGTTTTAGTTCTTGTATGGCTTTAAATGTTTACTGTAATGATTTTATTAGCAGTTTTAAATAAAAACGGCGCTGATGAATGGAGAGATATTTGTTGTATATTGGCATGTCCATCCTGGAAAATGTTTGTTTTTTCATTATGCACAGCTTTGTTTTTCATGCTACATACCTAAAATTTAGCACACAGGTACTTCTCTCCGCTAAGTGACGTTTTTGCCTTGTTAAGTACACACAGGGCACTGCATATATTAGTGACATGTGCCTTCAGGCAGTTCCCAGCTAATTCTTCAATGTGAAGCCAAACAGGCCACTTGACACACACGCACACACACTCACATAACAAGGAAGGCTGATGGGTTGGGGGGGTGCTGGCAGGAAGGACCTGAAGTGGTTACAGGGGTAAAAAAAAAGGATGAGACACAACACTGAACACATTAGTTAACTAAATGTAATAAAGTTTGGTGACAAATATTTTGTTATGACTTTTCTCCTTTCCGCTGGACCACAACTGCTCTCTATGGCATCTGCCTGTTTGACTGAAGTTACACTATTTATACACTAAATACATCTACTTAAATGGTCATACAGTTTGGTGGTATATAAATTCTTACTTTTTACCTTGGTAGGTCACATAGTTGCTGACTAAGGTTTTGTTATAAAAACAACCCCAGATTAACAGGCCTTTTGTGAGTGGATAGAAGGAAAATGTGACTTTTTTGTTTCCAGCTAGAAGATAATGTGTATCAATCTCAACAAACCGATCTCAGCATCTTTAAAGTTCAATCTGTTTGCTTGTTCTTTATGCACAGCTTCGTTTTTGAGGCTGCAGACTTGAAATTTGGCACAGTGGAGCTTCTCACTCTTAGCACAGATTTGCCTGCTCAAGTCTGTTAGAAGGTAAAACACATCTGAGTCGTGAAAACGTCTACTTTGGTCTTTGATTGGAAAGGACAGGTAGTGGGTCACATGTGGGGTGGAATTAAGTCCCAGGCATAGCAGGGCTGGACTTAGAGGGGTGGGGGTCCCACCTACAGCAGCTCCATCTCAAAAACCAATGCCATATAATATCAAGCTAACAGTATATATTTACACATATTTGCTCTTCCTCAGCAGCCGCTACAGCATAAAAACAGACAGAAAGTGGCAAGTGATGGTAAGTGATGCCTCGGCAGAGACTTTATGCAGTCAAATGTTAAAGTTAGATAAAAGTATTGCATATCAACCATCCTTTCTGACAGAGTCTAAAGAAGACAGAAACAGGGAGCTCAGAAAACTGACATTTCATAAATGTAAAGTACTTCTGAAAGCAGGAACTGGTCAATAGCTGTAATAGGTCTATTAAAAAAGCTATAAGCAAAGTGAATATGTGCGCAGGTTTTACTGAGGTGACCTTTTCCTCAGTTGTTATCGTGATGATGTCATAATGTCACCGTAAGGAAGCATCCCGACTCATTTGACATTTCCAGCAGTTGCTGACGTGAGTTTTCCGTTTATTTCAGGTCGGGTAGTGGAGCTCCACATCAGAGCCAGATGGTTTAGCCGCTTCTCTGCCATTATGGAGAAACTGCACTCACTGCCCTAGCGCTAAAACGTGGGATTTCCAAGCCCCGAATAACCATATTTCTCTATGTGTGACTTCAAAAGGGACCAAACTCACTCACGCTTCAGTGATGTCCATGTCATTTCCACGGCTGATTATTCCACTGGTGCCTCGGAAAGGCGGCCCCCGCTCCCATCTCCGGTCGCCTCTGCTACCTGAGTTGCGTCGTAATTCACAGCCCTTCCGCTGACAGACGCTTAAACCAACCAATGGACAAACGTAAATATGACAGAAACAGCTAAACAAATCAAATTACTTAACTCACTGGAACGTGACATCGAGCATCCAATACTTTCCAGTTGGAGTTCAGTTTGTGGACCTGATTAAAATATAAAGGGGCCTCACTGACTCGAGAATTACTAATAAATAGTGATAGTAAAATAGTAAACTTAAAAAACTGTAAAACCTATATTTATTTTTTGGTGTTCCTTCATCTACTCAGTCTGAGCCATTTTGGGGCCTCTTCAGCCCAGTTTACCCCAGTTATACAGTACTGTGCAAAAGTCTTAGGCACCTGTGGGAAAAATGCTATAAAGCGAGGACGGTTCCAAAAATAATGCCACGAATACTTATTAATCAATAAACCTTCTAAAAAGTGCAGGAGACAAAAAAATCCTCAGTCAGATCAATATTTGGTGGGACCACCCTTTGCCTTTAAAACACCATCAATTCTCTTATGCAAACTTGCATGCAGTTTAAGGTAGAGGTTGGTAGGTTCTTCCAAACATTTTGAGGAACCGGCCACAGTTCTTCTGCACACTTTGACTGTCTCTGCATGTCCTCCCAGACTCACTTGATCATGTTGAGATCAGGGCTCTGTGGGGACCATACCATCTGTTGCAGGATTCCTTCTTTTTGCTGGAGATAGTCCTGTATGACTGAGATTGGGTGTTTGAGGTCATTCTCAGGCTGCGGAATGAATCTGGGACCAACCAGAAACCTCCCTGATGGTAGATAAGAATCTACCTGTACTTCTCAACACACATTGAAGTTGCATGCCTGAGACTTTTGCACAGTACTGTAAGTCTGGCCGAAAAGCTGAGGGCGACCTTGCACTTCCGACACTAAAAGTAGAAAGTTTAAGGATGATACATTTTGTGATACATAATTTATTATTATACTTTCCAGCGTGAGCTGCTCTCTCTGTCGTCAAGCTCCTTGTGTAGACGTCCCTCATGCACTGAATGGATCCAATTCATTCTCCTGCTGCCCAGAATACCCACAGTGGGCACCTGGGTGGAAAACCTGGGACCAGTAGCTGTTACATGTGAGTTTCGAGGCTTTGGACACGACATATACTGTACATCAGATTGAACTTGACAGCAAGAGGGAGGGGTTGGGGGGGTGAAAGTGCGTTAGTTTCTGTTGTATTACTTACGATTTAGCTGGGAACTATCTGAGTAGCACACGTCACTAACATGTGTGACGTTGGTGTGCGACTTTCTGATCTGGTTAAGACTGTGTGACTCAGCTGGTGTTCAGTATTGCTCTCATTCAGTTAACACACACGCTGTTTGTTTAACTTTATAAAAATTTTTAATGGTTTTCTTTTCGGGATGACAACTGTGTCATCAGGATGTTTTTAACTTTTTAAACCGAAGACCTTTACGCGACCCCCCTCCCCCAGGACAGTCGAGATCTCTAGAGAAACAGCTCCACCCCGTGGATTTTATCTGTAACAACAACTAGTACAGTTACAGCTTAGTGTTGGCTACATCGGGGCAGTTCTGTAAACTGTCTGGAAATACGATACAATAAAATTACAGAAAATGTAAAAGTAAGTCAAAAATGTAGCAAACAAGAATAAGTCACATATTTGGTCTGATGATTTTAATAAAGTACTCAGATTTATTAATCCATCAATTTACAAAATCGGTGGCCTTTTTTAAGCTCCCAATTGGGGTGTAAGTCTGCATTGTCATGAATACATGGCAGGAATGAAATGCAGGGATATATATGTTACTTTGTGTGACAAGATAATGAAACAAGGAACAGATGCTCCATATGACTGTTTCAGCCGAAATAATACATTTGATCTGTTACATGAATTTTGACTGGTAGCTATTAAGATCAGTATGAGGATTTTCATTCTAGGCCGAGCAACACAACTATTTAAGATTATGCGCCTCTTTTTGATGTCTGAGATCAAATTTTTTTTAAAGTACAAACCATTCTGAGTTTATTTTTAATTGGCTTTTCTTCATCATTCCATTTTTTGCAATGTCTTAGTTGCAGAGTGAAAATGGCCTGTATCTTCTACCTCTAACCGGCACTAAGATTCACTTGTAAGAGGGGAGAGGAAGGAAGGGGCCAGGGGAGGCGCCCTTGCATTGAACATGTGGATATTGACAATTGATGGATGGACGGAAGTGTTGAGTATTTTTATTCCTTCTAGCTATATCTTAAGGAGTTTACCAAACCTAACAAATAGAAGGATACATCTGCGCATCTTGCATATCCCATATTGTGGCTGAACGGTAAATGTGAGTTTCAAGTTACCCACAAATCAAGCGACAGACTAACTGTGTTCATAAAATGAACACCCAGTGTACGGATTATATGCAGGAAATAATGTCAGCCTTTTGCACAACGATGCTGTATGGTGATCCAACAAAGAATTTCCAGGATAGAATCAGTTGCTAACAGGCTGAAATGGAGTATTATGGTCACGTTCTGTGAAAAACTCATACTTACCTGAGAAGTGGATCTAGAAGAAACATAATTACAGTTTTTAGAGGTTTGCTGAAAATGCTGTTGTAGGGAAAGCGACAATCACGTTTTTAGTTACAGCAATAATTTAGTTGTCCCTTCCTCCTGTTGTGGACCTGCAAGAGCCTCGGATACACACTGTTGCCGCAGGTGGCTCTCACTGTAATGGCAGACGGCGAGAAGGATGGGGGATAAATACCCACAGCAGCGTGCACGTGCTGAAAGGAGGTCGGACCGCTGTGGAAAGTTTGCGCGATGCCGCAAAAACCCCTGCCCTCCACTAGCACGCCTGCCTCTGGACCGCAGGCCAACTGCCGGCTTCATTCTCAGGCAGAACTTGGGTTATACGAGCGGACGTCTGCAGCGTTGGCTGTTCTGTCGCGAACGCTTTGGGCTCAAAGACGACACAAACATGCCACTGTAGAAAACAAATTTATTAGACAAATTATACACAGAAAGCTTTCGCCACTTGTAACAGAGGCCTCAGTATGTTCTGTCTGAATAATATGCAACACATACAACAAAATAGGCCTATATTAAATACTGTACATTGTAATCCGTTGAAAATTGTCACATAATCCTGTATGCTCTATGTATGAAATTAAAAATGTTACAGGCATAGCAAGTTGTGCATGCGACTTTTTAAGAACTTGCCTCCTTATTTGTCAAGGAACCGATCAAACAGAAAAAGGACCCAATGGAACAGCTTTCTGCGGGAGGGACCTGGGAGAAAACTGACAGCGATGTCGGATGGCGGCTAAATCAACACTAGGCTTATATGATACCCTTTTAAAACTCCAAACAAAATTAGCGTTGACATGTAAAATACACATTTTAATAATGCTTCTCTGTTTATACTAAATAAATTTTAAATGTTGGCTGTTTCCTATTGTCATTCGATAGCCAAAGCTTAAGAAATAAACATCTAGAAGGCTTGCATCAAACACTTGCTGTTCTCTACGCACGACATTGGCAATTTAGTCTTAACAAACTTAAAGCTCATTCTAAACAACTAACATTATTAAATATTAATACAGTGTTAGTGAAAACGTTTGGTATATTTTCCTCCTCAAAATGTTTTTTATTATTTTTTTTCTTTAAACTGCTTCTTAATGGCCTCGTTTTAAACAGTTGGCACTTTAAAAAAGTTAGATAAACATTGCCCTAAACATTTACGAAATTAAACTCAAAGACTTTTCAAAAATGAGTTCCTAAAAGTCTGCGGTCAACTCCCTGTTTCGAATGACATGGCACTGGCTGCAACGCAGTGGATCGGCTTGCTGTGGTGCGGCTGAAGCTGGATGGGTTGGAGAAAATCGCTTGTGGAAATTCTGCTTGACAGAACCGTGTTTTCTTTCTTAGCCCAACCTCGCGACTGACTGAAAATGACTTATGACGACCCTGTCGCTGTTAAACGCTCCAAAATAAACCCGAAATAAAACCGTCATGACCACACGGGGATTCGCATGAGGATGACAGGACAAGCTCTTCGTTTTCCATTATAAAACCAGAAGATAAAAACAAGAAGACAATTGAGCACAATGTTTTTTTTGTCTTTTCCTTTTTTCGTTTTAACTTTCTGACCAAACACATTCCACGCATTAATATTTGTTAAATTTAAAACAAATGTAAAGACGCACAGCAGCTTCGGCCGCAGTTTTAGTCCTCTTGTAGCCATATCACTTTTGTCTTTGTCTTTTCTGTTCCGGTTCCATGTCGCCTTTGTGTGAATATTTTATTCAGAGGGCCCACCTTGAAATAACCAGCACCGTTCAAAAAAGTGTCAGAGTTACATACAATCACATCCTAGTCTGAGGGCACTGCTACAGTGCAGTAGAATCAACTGACCACCTCAAGTTCTCCTGACATCAACCATGTGGCCCTGGTACTGAGCAGGAGTCTGGCTGTAGATCCCCAGGCTTAACCATGCGTACAGCTTTTTTGTCAAGCCAGTGGGTGGTGTTCTCTTGTACTGGCAACTTCAGCAGGGCGCTGCCGCTTAACACCCAAACGATGAAGGAAAAAGCAGGTTCCGGCAAGGAGGACAGATATGACGTGGTGCTCGAGTTATTGCAGCTGTCCGGTTTGGGGGGGGGGGGACCTCAAGCCCAGAAATCTTCCTTCTTGCTGTCTTGACGTCATCCATCCCTGCCTGTCACCTTGTCTGGAGAAACACGCCCAAAGAGCGTGAATTAAAAAGGGGGAAGGATGCTGATCCCCTCCAAATCCAACATCTCACCGCAGGACGATGACAACGATTACGCGAAGGTGACGTGCTCTTCCCAGCTCAGGAGGAAGGAGCGTTCCCAGTCTGGCTGAAGGAAAAAGCAAAGCAAAAACGGGAAGGGAAAGCAATTCCTATGTACACATATCTCTGTCGTTTGTGTGTCTCCACCTCGATCCTCTTCCCCCTCCCCAGGGACGGCACTCAAATGGACGTGCCCCGGTCTGGGTCATTGCCGTAGCCAAAGTTCGGTGCTGGGGTGGGCTGGTAGGGGATGGTGGACATTGTCTTGATAGGGCTACGGAAGAAGCCACCGTTGGGGGCCCGCTGCCGGAACCCGCCACCCCCAGTCCGGTGGTCCGGTGCAGCCCCGAAGGAGAAGCCGGCGGCTGCCTTGGCGGAGAGGCTGCGGCTCAGCGTCTGGATCTGTTCCGGGATGAAGGTGGTGGTGGTGATGTGTGTGTTGCGGAAGTCGCTGATCTGCTCCAGGGCCTGGCGTGCCGCAGGCAGTGAGTCCATGTCCAGAGGAGTCAGGTCGATGGAGGAGGCAGAGAACTGCTTGTGGGGGCTGTCGTCCTCCGTGCACAGGCTGTTCACCCTCCGGTGAAGGTGCTCCAGGTCAATCTCTTTGTCGTCCTGCCAGGAGGAATGGGGCAGGGAGGGGTGAGAGGACAGATAGGAGGGCGGAATTCGGGAGGATCGGGAAGAGGGGGAAGTTGTTATAGCGGGGGGAACAGGTAGGTCGGTAAAAGGGGGACATTGAATGAGGTCAACATAGTGGGATCCATGTGGATGGGTGTTGGTGGTGGCCAGGTGAGGATGAGGAAGGAGAAGAAAGGGACAAAGAATCTCAGGCCAAGCTGCAGTCAGGAGGAAACAACAGACAGACACAGACACGGACGAGCAGACAGACAGACGGGCGGGAAGGCAGCCTGCGGCGGATGCCAGCTGGGCCTGAACGCAGCCGACGGGCAACAGCTCGGAGGCAGGTGTGGTTAACGCGCGCCAACATTTACACCTGTCAAGGCACTTACAGTGAGCAAGTGGACATTTCGTCCACGAGTCTGTCTGTCCGTCTGTCTACAAATGATTCACTGTGTAGGTTTAAAACACAGGATCACAACACAGCGCAGTATGTGTGCTAACAATTTGGTTCGGCCCCGATAATTTGGTACGTTTAAATATGTGCAAAATGTTTACATTTAATGCACATGTTGGCAGGGGAACACAATTTGGTGAACTGCCATTATTAGTTTATTAGATTTCCTGGCGCTGTTAGCAGGTGGCAGGTTAGCATCTAATGTTTCAAAGTCCTTTGCATCACTCATGACCATTAACCACCACAAAAAAAAAACGCTTTGTGGCATTATTTCCACTTTTCTCGGACGTTTTCGAAGGATCGTAGCGAGGGGGAGGGGCGTTTCTCGTGTTTGTGTCTGTGGGCTTTCAAAGGGGAAGCATTTCGCCTGTGTTTGCCGGAGGGGGCTGCGCAAACTTGGCGGCCACACCACAGGTGCCTGGAAACTGCTGACCACAAGGTGGGGTGGGTGTGGGGCTGGGCAGGACCCGAGGATGCGGTTTGAGATTGGGAACTGTCACTGTGGCGGCAGAAGTGCAAGGGGAGGTGCTCATTTGCTCTCTCTCAGAGGGGGGAGGGGACAGGAGAGCTTGCTGGCCAAGGGGACCTAGCCTCACGTAACATAAATGGGGAGGGGCAGACGAGTGGGCAGAGAAAAGAAGTGAAGGAGGCGGAGAGGGAATGAGACAAATCATTTGGTCAACAAGTAATGACTGACAAAACAAGCTTTTTTTTGCCTCTCTCCATGAAAAATTATAAGCAATGGAAGAAAACGGATGGTGAAATACATTCTGACCGTGGAATATTAAGATAATTGACTCTATTTTACGGCGATTTCTGTTTAAAAACAAAAAAAACTGCACCGACTGCATCAGGGCCCAGTGCTTCTAGACAGAGAAAATAAGACAGTTGGGTGGTGAGTGGTGTATTTCACCCTGAACAGAAAACCTTGTTTTGGACGCTCGGAAAACGCAAAACCTTGACGCCACAATCCTCAGCGTGTCCGACACAGGCGCTAACCCAAATGGCTTCAGAAGACGGTCCCTATGAGGTCTCATTTGCAGACTCCTCTGGTGGGTCACCCCCCCATCAAGTCAGCCCTGCCGCGTGACCTCCGGACCACTGTCACCTCGAGTACCACAGAGACAGCCCATAGGAATGGAACCGATATCAGTCCAGTACCAGTGCATGGGTTCTGACCCACTCGGCCCAGTCCTGCACCTCTCCAGATGAAGCGTGTGGGAACAAAAGGAAAGCAGCAGATAATACAACATCGATCTACATTTGGGCGAAACAAGCAAAATGTCATGAAAACAAGTGTTTTTTTTGTTTTTTTCCCCCACCTGCATTCCTCCAGGACTGCGGTCATCACATCCATTTCCAGGGCAGAAGCAGCGCCCAGCGGGCCACCGGCCAAACTAGGCTGAGAATGTTTTTCACACCCTGTCACTGTCAGCTCCTTGCAGCGGCTGACTGCTCCGTGACCTGCGCCCCCCCCACAGTCGCAGAAAGGGTGTGCTCGGGGCTTTAGGTTGCCGTCTCATCCTGCTCCGAGAGCGCAAAGTGATCGGGCCCTAGTGAGTGGAGCCCATTACTGCGCAGAGGAGCGGGTCGCAACCCCGACGCCATCACACAGGCCAGAGAAAGAGACCAGCGGTATATTATTACATCCTATTTGAGAAATAGTCCCAAATGAACGCGGGGAGCAGACGTTTTCTCACCACTCTCCAAAGGACAAGGCTGCTGGACATCTTTGCCTCTTTCTTCCAAATAGTCCATGTCACACACCAGGTCAGTACCCTTAATAATTTTAGTGACTCTCTCACACTCCTCCTCATATCCAATGAGTGTAAGAGGGAACTGACTGTCTGTTGTGTTGTCAGCCACCCTGGCAAGAGGAAAAATAGCAGGTGAACGAGGGACAAAGTACCCTCCTTCAGGCAGAGCCCCGCTTCATCAACACGCTGTCACACACATCATGGACAAACACACTAATTCTCCATCTGTAGCGGGATGTTAGCATCCCAAGACCATAGATCAAAATAAACGCTGTTTATGATCCTCAAAACGAATGTTGTTTACATCCTATGGTTTTCATTATGCTGACTTGCTCAGTTTAGATGATAAGTCGGTTTAGGAATTTTTTTCTTCTTTTGTTTGCAACCCATTTTATTTTTGTTGCCCTGCTCATGTTAATGTAAATGTGCGCCAGCGGGGGTCTCTTCCTGGAAAAAAGGAGGCGCTTGCTGTCGTGTGTTTCGAAGGCCTACAGGTTGTCCCGCGTTGCTAAGGTGACCAATATCTGAACGTTGCACCCGGAAGGAAGTTTGTGATACAGAGTAATGCACGAGTCCTCGGAATGGGGCTCCGCCGGGTTTGTGAAACCCTCGCTCTAACGGAACATGCTGGAATGACAGATGAATAGCCCTTTAGTGAATTGCCTCCCGCATCTTTTGCTCTGTGTCGGTGGCAGAAGTTTAAAAAGGTATTTCACCTCTGCTGACCAGAAAGCTTTCCACTCCCAAGGTCCCTGCTCTCACCCACAAGCTGCTTTCTGGAGAAATGAGAAAAGTATAAATACTTTTCACATTACTGGGGAGGCAGTGCTCACCTCTGGCTGCCCTGTATATAAAATCATACCAAGGCCCAGACATGACAAGTCAGTATTCCAGCTTAGAAAATCTAAAATGCCTCCCTGGAGGTGCACGGCTACCGAAGGGAAATCTGATTTTTAAAATTTCCTACTGTAATTAATAAATGGAGAATAAAATATAATCAATCAATAATCATCCAATATCATTAACCGCTTTTTTCTGGTCAGGGTTCCAGTGGCCCGGAGCCTATCTCAAGGCTATGAAACTCGCTCTGAACAGGATTGCCGGGTCTTTGTAGGGGGGGCACGCACACACAATTTAGAGCGGACCGTCAAGCTGAAACACATGTCTTTGGACTGTGGATGGAAACCGGAGGACCTGGAGGAACCCCCACACAGACACGGGGAGAACATGCAAAACAGGCATAGATTTTTGACGGAGTCCGATTCAAGCGGCCGTCCAAACAGCAGAGCTACCGAGCCACCTCACAATCCCTGTGACACATAATGTAAAAAATGTAAATAAAGTAACCGATACGATGCAAACAACACAGCCATCAGTTGCCCTTTGTGATTTTATATGTGAGTATTTATTTGAAACGATAGAAAACGAGAGTTTGGTCTGAAAACGAAAACCCTCCGTGGCAACACGGCGCCTTCTCCAGTCATAAGTGTCCCCCTTCCAAGGGCCACCAATGAGGGGAGGGACGCAGTGTCACTGCCCTTTCTTTGCTCTTTTCTGCTGGCATATTAACATGGTCAAGCAGAGAAGTAAGCACAGTTGTGCTCAGACTTTCTCGTGCAACTGTCATGGCTGACAGTAATTTCTACGCGTCACTTCCAAGTACCAAAAAAAAAAATCACAACTGTTTTTAGGGCAAAGGATGGCGCAGGGGGTCGGGGGATGGAGTGGAGCATGGGGTGGAGCACAAACACAGTTGAGAGAGATTTAACAACCTGGGCAGCGAGGTAGGACAGGTAGAAACAGGCAGCATTTAAACACTTATGATTTAAGTTTAAGCCACCAAGCTGTGCATCTGAATGTGTGAGAAAGAGGAATAGAGAGACAGGGAGAGCAGGGCTATGTAGAAGGAAGGAGAACAGGCTTTGGAGAGCAGGGGGTGAGCAGAGGTTACAGCATAATCAGAACACAGAGCTCTGTTGTAGGTCAGAGGAGCCAGATACCTGGAAAGGTGAGATGGAAAAATGGCATTGTGCATTGTTCTCCCACGCCCGCTTTTACCCACATCCTCAACACAGAGTACTTATCTACAAAACAAAACAAGGGATGAAAACCGTTCAGCCAGAAGACAGCAAATCACACGTCCTGTTGACAGCATCAACCATTCTGGTGCTCAGGCAGTGAATAAAACACAGGTTTTGATCCCCCCCCCGCCACCCACCCACCACGCCCTAGGAGGACTGCTGGCCATTTTCCCTGCAAATGAAATAACATCGCAGGCTCAACGGCACAGGAGATCCTGTGCAGATGGGCATTTTTCCCCGCAGTTTGCTCCAAAATGCCTCATCTGGTTGAGTCCTACCTTCTCCTCAGAGGGTCTGACAGGTGAGTTGGAACAAAAATAGCACTGTTTTGCTGGCAGAAAAGGCACATGGGGCACAAGAGGCACTTTCAGGAGGGTAATGGCCAGTTTATCACCTATTTGTTTGGTCAGCAGACACATGAACCCAAACAGATGTACAGATCATGCTTTTCACCTGAATACTGTTAAAAGAAGAGTTCAAGGTAAGTACTTTGCTTAAGGTGCACAAGGAGTGGTGGTGACTGGTGACTCGAACCAACGACTGCTTGCAAACAAGACGGCCATTTAACACCTTCACCACCTGCTGTTCCGTACGAAGTGTGCTGTCATGCGGTGATGCTTTGTAGCGTCGCAAAAAAACACTGAAATTAAAGGGCCACGGTGACGACAGAGCATTAGGAGGTACAGCGAGGGACATGACAGGCTGCTCAGTGGGAGACAGATGCATGTGAGCACTGGGCTTCCAGTGGGGTTGGGCAGGTGAGCGGAGCTGAGGAGGCAGCAGGTGCAGCACTGTGCTGGGGGCTGGGGGGTGGGGGGCAATCCGGCTGATAAATGGAAGCAGACAACTCCAGGCAAAGGCTCCAGGTACCACATGTAGTGCCCAGAAAAGCATTCCAAAGGCTGGTGGTTCCGGAGGAACGAGAAGGGCTCTGAGTTCAGTTTCGTCATGTATGTTTTTGGAAGTGGAGTGGACAGTAGTCCTTCACTAATAATGAAAAATAAAAAACCCTCCTCAAGATGGATTGAAGGGCTATGTGAGAGATCTCGGAACAGTGCTCGGACAATTATAGTAAACGCTGCAACGAGGAGGGGATCCAACTCCCTTGCGCTGCAGGGTGGAGGGGAGGAGAGCTCACGTTGGTTCTGAATACAGAGCGAATCCACCTGCAGCACGACACCAGCTGGAGCACAGTGGACTGCTGCCGTGGGCCCAGAATGAAACACAGCCCACAGTGAGGATGTTCGCACTGAAAGGCGTAGTAGGAGAGTGGATCTCTGGCGGGGAGGAGGAACAATGTTGAGCGCCCAACCGTCCCGTCTGCGTCATACCCCACTGCTAACGCTACAGCAAAACTCAACCGGTCAAAGTCTGACAGATCTCTCACAAAGCCAGAAATCTGACTTCACTTTGCAGAAAATGTTTTGGAGATATGCAAACGACATCAGCTCATTATTATGTATCACCTTGGCTGATGCTGGGCTCCAAGGTGACTTGCAATGTTAGATTTGTGTGCTAAGCCGCCCATTTTTTGGTTGGTTTTCACAAGCGCGGTAAAGAACTTTGCTTAGTGGAACTGCAGTAGCAGACGAAAAGTAGGGTCCTTTGCGTGCAAGGCAACATCTCTAGCAACTAGATCCCCACTGTTTTAATTCTTTCACACCTAAAACAAGAACTTTGATTATGTGGTAATGCTGTAATCACCAAAGTTACTATAACTACTGTAGCAGCTACATGACTAATATTATTAAAAGTAATGCAGTAACACTGCCATTAATGCCGTGGGTAAACGCTGTTATAGCCACAGCCGTGGCCACAACCGTTAATTTTATAATCAGGCTACATTGTAGAAATGTAATATACGAAAAAACCTTTGTTTTTTTTTTCTCTCTTCTGTACCTTTTCTAAGCTCAACTAACACACCACTGTAAGCTTTGGCCCACTGGCCACGTTGAACACTAAAGCTCATTAATCTTGGACTCACAAACAGACAACCAGCTAAATTCATGCACTAATATCAAGTCTCTTGTGCTGCTGCGACCAGGATGTGACTCAATGGTAAAATTGAAAATATATAATGACCACCGGTATGTTTCCTCATGGATCCTAAGAATTTTAATCATTAATGAAGACAAGGCGGTCCGCTTGGCGGAGGTACGCGGTAAATGGTGTGAGCAGGGGGTGGTCATGCTGACAGATAAAAGCTGTTGAAATCATGGGGGGTATGAGGATGAACCATCCCCTGATCACTGATCAAAAGCTCTTTGAGTTTATTGCAGGTGCATGATGAGACGGTCAGTTGGAACACACTGGTCCAGATAAGTCTCACTTCACCGCCGGGGTCCAAATCCATCGTTTGTAAGCAGAAAGTGGTGGGTGGGATGGGTTGTGATGGGGCAGGGAGGACAATGGCCTTGGGGGTGCTCCGCAGGGTACAGCGATATGAAAACCGTGGCAGTGAAAGTCTAACGGAAAGACCCCGGACAGGGGATGCTCTGGGTGACCCACACCAGTGCTCTTTGTTTTTCTCACACGGAGTGGATCTCTTCTCAGGAAAGCACTTGGCTGGGTTTCTGTCCAGATGAAAGCCCTTGACACTGGCTTGCGAAACTGTGAGGTGGTGAAGCAGCCTGGACTCAGGTGGAGCCGATGGCTTTGACAGTTCCTACCTTCATGTTCAAACTGTGTCTGTTGCCCAGGGCGGTCCTGCCTGAACAGTGATGGTAGCTGGGAAGGCTTACCTATGGACTAAATGGACTTAATCCAAAATTAAAATTCAATGCAAAAAACATTCTTTTTGTAGTTCTAGAACTGTTATTTGGAAAATGTATCTTTCTCATTCTGTTAGCAAGAATTTGCTTTTACATTTACATATTCATATTTATTTAATATTTTTTTTCATATCCATGCATTTAAATGGTGGTGCTGTAATATCAGTGGAAAAAAAAAACAAATCATTGCTCCAGTTTTTAGTTCTGCTTATTTTAGCTGCCCTTTTAATAAAAAAGAAGGGATGTTTGCTTAAAAAGGGGAAAGAGCAAGTTTCAGAAATAGTAACCTTGGCAGAAGTGCTGGCTTTAGGGTGGTGTGAATGTTGTGCTGAGCTCCAGGGCACTGAACTGAGATTTTTTTGTCTTACCATTACTATAATAATAGATTTAGGTCAAAATAGATCATTTATAACAGTCAGCTTTAAATGACATTTATCTTTTTTTATTAGAAAATTCATGCTCTGCTGTACTTGAGATGGGGGGGGGGGGTGACAGCTAACATCCTTGCACGAGGAGCCACCAACACTAAGGCTGAACCTGTTACTACTGCAATGCTCTGTACGGGGTGCTGCCCCCTCCTGGCCAGGAAGAGTAATGCTGGCTAATGTCTTGAGTTCTTAAATTGGTTATTAACTGCCAGGCATGAAAAAAGACTTCCACTGGACAGAAACATAATCCACTGCAGCTTTCTGATCAGTTTTCATTCTCCTCCTCCGGCTTGGTGTGACAGCGTGACTATAGCCACCACCAGTAACACAACAAACATTTGTTAGAGACGGGTGAAATATGAACACAGCATCCATGAATCTCAGGGCCTAGACTGGGCAACTACCGTTCATACTTCTTTGTTTTAACCACTCATTTAATAACTGGATATTATAAATGGCACCATTTTAATTGCCTGTGCTGTTTAATATGGATCTTCTCCTTCTCCAAACTGTCAAGTGGGGGAGAGACAGGGAGTGTGAGGACCAATCTTCTTTAGGGTTTGGCCAGTACACAGAGTAAAGTGATTAGTTTTATCCTAGGCTTGTGCGGAAAAGAAGGTGGTGAGAGGATTTTCACATGCAAGTTTACCACTGTAGCGGTGCACATCACTTTAGAGAAGAACATGTGCTAAGTGAAAATGCAGATGAGAACACAGGCTGGGGATGTGCTTTCACTACAGCGCCTTGCCCACCACTTCAAAGTGCAGTAAAATTATACTGTCTGGTTTTGAAGTGCTGCCGTCTGCGATCTGTTTGGGTCGGTTTGTTTTCCACAGTCCTCATCTGTGTCTCTGGATATGTCTGGGTACCCTCCTGAAATGTGGGCACGGCCACACACAGCCGTGCCCCTTCCCATTTGCCACAAAATCCCACCCGAGCCCTCCCAGTAGGCCCCACCGAGCCCCGCCCCTCACCTCCTTGGAGGGCACCCGCGAGCCCTTCCGTCGAGTCCACCAGGTCTCCACCATGGCAATAAGGCAGGAAAGCACAACGCCAGCTGCCAGCACGCAGAAGACCCCGGCGAAGCTGTGGATGTCGAGGGCGCTGGTGCGGTGTCGCGTCTGCACGGCCGAGTACAGGTCACATGGGCTGTCTCGCGGCCACCACTTCAGCTTCAGGATGTCCATGTCCCCGTTCTGCTGCAGTTCCAGGATCCTGCACGTGGATCACCCAGTTAGCCGGCGTGTTTACCCCAAGCCACTCTCAGCTTCACACATGTACGTCGCTGAATCTAATACGCGTGAGATTTTCATTTGATCAAACTTAAAGCGGCGGCTGAATGAAATATGCCTGCAAAAAATTGTGCCATTTAAATTTATTGCTTTGCACTCGTGTCTGAATCTCGCTGACAGCTCAAGTCTACGCTTGAGTCGTTTTTTTTTTGCGGCTGAACGTCGCACTTCTTTATAAAGATCAGACGGAAAAACGGAGCTCGCAAAACATTCGACCAGGATATAGCTCTGACTTTAGCCATTTCACGGCTCTAAAGCAGCTCACCGATTAAATCATTTAATACACTTACATAACTGTTAATTTGCTGTTAATTCTGGTAGCTTAGCGGAAGGTCCAGTAATAGAACACCAACACACGCCCGCAAGAACCGAATCACTTTTGGCTCACATAATAAAATGTGTCACATATGAAACATCGGAAGTGAGGCCGCGCAGCATGACTGCATTATTACTAAACTCGTGTTTGAATCTCTGAATCACAGGCAAACCTCCATCCTTTGTTGAGGCATCAATTCAGATTCAGGTGATGCTCTTTGTATTTCCCTAGACGTGTTTAAAATGCCTTTTGATGTGCACCTTGCTGCGGCCACCCCGTTCAGCAGAAGCTCCCGTCTCACCCCGATGAGCCACCTGCTTAAGCCCACAGTTCCCAGGGATTTTCAGATGCCAGGATTGAGCATCCACACGCCTCCTTTTCATGCTTCTCACCAAACGGGGGCAGTGTTTGATCAGGTCTCACGACGGCAAGGCCGGAAAGCGTGTTGATCGAAAGACTTATATATTCCGGTACAGCGCAAGTGCTGCATTGTAAGTACATTCAGGAGTGCATTCAATGTAAATTAATTACTTTTAACAGGCTGGAGCTGGGAGGAGGCCTGGAACTTGACAAAGTACCTCGGTCGTTTTTATCATCCAGAAATATCCTCCATGTGCCGACAGAGAGAGAGAGAGAGAGAAAATCTCAGAGCCAGAGCCAACACGGACCCCTCGAGGGGCAGGGAGAAAGAAGCAGTGTTTTCGATGCCAGGTTAAAGTTGGTTTCTGTGAAAACAGACGGGCGCAGACACATGCGCGCGGAAATCGATTTAGCTGTAAATGGTACACTAGCCCCTGTGCTCAATGGTTGTTTGTATTTTTATGGGAAAACCAATTGCTGTGTGAAGATAAGAAGGACAAAGTTCCATCCTATAAACTGAAACTCAGCTAGCCTTTTTCAAAATATTTAAATGTAGGCCTACAGGTCACCGTTTTTTAATCTTAAATGTATCTGAACTATTTGAGCTTTGAGCAGCCACAGGGCCTTACTGTTATATGCCTGCAAAATAGTTATTTGTTTGGTAAAACGTCCCGCACTGCAGACAGACAGGTGTGTCCGAGGGAGATAGACAGCGTGGCGGGGACTGTGAAAGGGAGCGATAAAAAAAAAGCACATTACCATTACTGGCCAGCTGTTCCACAGCCAACCCTGCAATCTGGAAACATTGCTTTCATCAGGCCTAAAATCCCGACATTACTGTGGAAACACACAGAAGAAGCCCTGCCCTTTCAGAGTGGCCACGGATTAGAAACGTTCTGGACATCCGCACACAAATTAGCTGGGCTGCTACGAAGCAACTGAAAACATTACAGTTATTTAACTTATTCGGAGCCACAAAACTCCCAGGGTAAAACAATTGATTGTTTTGACACTTTCCTCTTTGATTATACACAACAAACATCCTACCCTCCTTGTACAATCGGAGAGCAAATATATACCTAATCCTCTTCCAGCAACGGAATATATTCCAACAAAGGACACGGAATATTTTTTTGGCTCTGGGGCCCGTGTGGGCTCCAAACTCGCATTTATACACCAACTTGCTGGAGGTACAGGTCTGCAAGGCAAGCTTCTCATGAGTGATACTGAGCCAGCAGTAGGGGGGCGTGGGCTGGAGGCCACATCTCCTCTTCCCAGTAGATAGCTTCCCAGTTAAGGGTCACAGTGCAGTGAAAAGCAGATGGACTCTGGCAACCAGGTGGACTAAATGGCATAAAAAAACAGATGCTGTGACCAGATGTTTGGAAGTTCATACCCCCGGAGGTGTATCACTGGTGTGCCCTTGAGGGAGGTACTTCTCCTGAATGGTGGCCATAAATAGCCAGCTGTGTAACACTGGACTGGGATATTGACAGAGCGAGACAGGCGTGCTGCTCTGAGTTCATTTCAGTGACACGCGCTGAGAATGACGCTCTCCAAAAGAGAAATGATCTTATTTCGGCGAACAGATCAAAATAATAGATTGCTTGATGAATGTGCTGCAACAGAGGCTGTTGTGTCTCTGAACGCTTTTTGCGGGTTGGCTTGGGTATGTTGAACCTCCAGCTGCTCATCACGAGTGACGGTGAGTAAGACTGACTACTGGGGTATCTGGTGTTCCATGGCTTTATATCTCTTTCATACAGTAGACTACAGTGGAAGAGCTTGGCTTGTAATGACCTCCCCAATTATAGCCAAGACAAATTTGCCAGCTGCCTTTTCAACAAATTATCACCACGGCATCCTGGAGAAATTAAAATCCCGCAGCGCCCCCGTCTCCATCCCTACAGGCTCCCATGGTGATGACAGGCAGCGTGAAAAACAGTAAAGTTTAGCGTCCCCCTGTTACGAAGATGCTACATCCTTCGAAAGGCCCAGCTGAGCTGGCCACCACCCTCTAGCCTGCAGGCCCTTGGCTGAGGGGGGTCAAACAAGAGAAATCGTGTCATGAGCCGAGAGCCACAGTGCGCTGCCCACCACTTATCTGTACGATTCATTTTTACCGGATTGCAGTCAAAGCATTGAGCTCCCTGAAGGTCTAACCTGCAGCCTCCCCAGCGCCAGGGCTTAAGCGTAGGGCCAAAAGCTCAATACTGGGGTGTATCGCAACAGATCACAGAGCAAGTGTGTGAGCAGGTGGGCCCTGGGTGGCAGACCTGGCAAAGACTCCTGCGTGATGCGGCAACCTGCGCCAGGCTGCTCGCGTGCTCATCGGTCTGCCCGCTCACCTTCCGGGCTCCGTGTGGCAAGTTGCTTGGACTGCGGGAGCCGTTGCCACGGCAACTGCAGCGCAGTAGAAATGTTCACATTAGTAGATGTGTCTGACAGTGTCAGACAAACTACTTGGTTTAAAAAAAAGCAAAAAGAGAAAAGAAAGAAACAAATTGCAGTGTTTTCCTGGCTGACACAATGAATTATAACATCAGAAACTCAGAGTCCGAGGCTGTGATTGGTAAAGACAACTGTGTCTCGGTTACTGCATCACTCTCTCACACACACACACACACACACACACCGTCCTACAGTACCCACAATAATGACATTTCACAGATCACACCATCTATTACACACTATTTTCAAAGGGGGGGCAGAACCTGGTTCACCTCCGACTGGCCACACGAGCCCTTCCTGGTACCGTTCCCTTTGTCCGCCATACTCCTCTACTACGCTCCGTCATGGCAACAGTCTTCTCCACATTTGCGGCCTTTGGCATTTTTAATTTTGAGATTAGGAGAAGTAAAAAAGGTCAGAAAGATTGTTGAGAAATTAGTGCTTTCTGCAGGGAAGCGCAGCGAGTGTCTGTTCTCGGGGTGTGAAGGCAGCCACAGCCTGTTGGCATTCTTGAGGGACACGGAGAAGGTCAGGACATGGACAAAGGCATCTGGAGACCTTTCTGTCACAAATGAGTCAATGAAATAAGAATGTCCTTCACGTACACTATTAAATGCCTAAAATTATGCACATAAGTAAGATAAAATGTAACATTAAAAATGTAAAACGCCTTAACTGCACAAATTCATTAGAACTAAAACTGTCAGAACAGGTAGACTACACAGCTTGGATCCTGACACTCAGCTCAAATCCTTAAGGGCCAGACTCCTTCAAGTTACAGAATACAGTTTTAATGACCCTCTGAGTGACTCCTGAAGTGCCAGGTGAAATGACTCACCTAGGCGTAGGGGTCATTCAGCTGAATAATTACTTCTATTAAGCAAAAGTCTTTGATAGAACCAGCACCCCTGCAACCTGTGGTTGGTCTCCCTTGGTTATCTTTGTTCACGTCTTCCATCAACACACCTTCGGAACGTTGTTCCCCACCTTTCACAGCGATGTGTTTAAACGGAGCCAATAAATATAATTTGTTCACAGCGCGCAGAACTACTCCGGAAAGTAGCATTAAAAAGTGAGATGAATACGACCCCCACTAATCCAGAAGAAATGGCTGGTTATAATGTGCTTTCAGAGATTGCTTTCATGTAGCACCTGTTATAGTGATGGTGGTGATATTAACAATGTTGGAGCTGACTGACAAAATTAAATATGCTGGGAAACCAAATGAACTGGTGGAGGACTTCATCGGACCTTTTATTAGTAAGGCGAGAATATGAGCCCGACCGGAGTCCAACAGGACAGCGTTAACGTAATGATCCCCCACCTCCCCATCCCACTCATCCACCCCCCACCCACAGCCTGCCAGCCGCTGTGCCTCACTGCACCACCCCGTGCATCACTTGGAAAAGCAGCATCCACCAAATGAATAAATAACGACAGGGAATGATCTCTATTCAAAGATCAATTAACGATAGGAGACCGAATGAGCTGCTGGCAGAGCCTTATGTCAAAGATTGACAGGTGAGGGGGATTCTCCCTTCGGGGGGGGGGGGGGTTGGGGGGGGGGGGAAGGAAC
>UFQX01000679.1:23244-71021 GCA_900497675.1 Arapaima gigas
GGGGGGGGATTCCCCCTTGGGGGGGGGGGGGGATTGGGGGTGAGGTGAAGGAACCGCACAAGAACTGTGTGCCGGGTGACTTGATTAAATGTTCCCAGCCTGGAGTTTTCAGACAGCCGCAGAGCTTCTGAGGGTTAGACGATATGTGTTTATTTCTGCTTTGTTCAAGCGGCGAGAAGATTGATTTTGTGTTAGATAGCATTCTTCTCACGCTGCCCAGGGAGAACACTGTACCCACACCAAATGGAAGAGCGATTCACCCCAGAGACACCGACGACAAAACACAAAAAGCACATTTGTTTAGGCATTGTTTAGGCAGAAAACAAAACAGTTCACTCCTGTGCTGAAGTTCTTGCATCCAGGCACCTACTTGAGGCCAATATTCCATGAGCCCCTGGACTAAGCGGGAATTTGACATCACTTGCCGGAGACTTACGTGTTGACAGTTCATTTTCTCACAGAGATAGTACATGTAGGGGTCCCGTTTTTTTAGTGTGGAAATTATTGCAGGCCTCAGGGTGAGGCTGGACTCCAGTGGTGCCCCCTGGAGCTGTCAGCTGCCACCACAGTCCTCTACATATTCGTACACATTGTTTCACTGGATGACAACGCGAAATTTTGCAGCTCAGAACAGAAAACATCCACTGCAGCACCACTTTCACTCACTCACTCACACACACACACACACACACACACACACACACACACAGGCAAGCGCGCGCTTGTCTGCTTTAGCTCCCTCTGGTGGACGGCACGAACAAGCTTTGACAGCTGAATCCTCTCTGGGGAGGAGGGACCATATGTCCTCACCAGACCGCTGACAAAACCCAATTCAGGTCCTTCGAGAGAGGAGATCCAAATTGAAAACTGACTGCTGCATTTGCAGCCATTCGGCAAACTCCGCAGCTGCCTAGCAACCACGGCAGCAGGAACTTTCCTTTTTTTTTTTTTGACAGTCGGTCGGTTCCACATCAAATGGCACACCAGAGAGGACGCCTCTCAGAAACAGGTCTCTCCATCAGAACAAAGCCCAGAAGGACGTGCCCACCCTGGTCTTTGATGTAGCCCGATTCGCTGGTCTAGCTGTCTGGGGGCAATATTCTTTTGAAGTACCACCCCGCCAGCCCAAATGAGGCCCACGCACTGACCGCGGCCTCGCTCATCCTGGGACAGGGGCAGAGTGTAAGCCCCCTCCCTTTTGCACTCCTCTGTTTTTGTAAGATGAACATCATTTTATTTTCCCAAACACATTGGGTGACAATTCAAAGCAGACACTAAGCACGTTTACATAATATGAATATATTAAAGTGGGGGGGGGGCACTGCCACTTTCACTTGCTCGCACACATTCCGCAGGTCAGAGACCCGCATTGTTGCCGGCGATCAGCTCGGCAGAATGCCCGCCGAGCCAGGAAGAGCATTGCTTCTCCCCCCTCATGCCGTAGAGAGTCACGCTCCAGGGTGTCATTTCTAACCCATCAGAAGCTGTTTTCTTACCATCAAATATCAATAAAAGCAAACTTACGCGTAAAAAAGGCCCAGCGCTCGGCTCCGTTTGGAAAAACCCGATTCAGCAGCACAGTTAGAACGCTAGAACGACCCACTGGAAGTAGCACCTCACGGCGGCAGATCACCGC
The DNA here is from genome assembly GCA_900497675.1 of Arapaima gigas. NCBI lineage: Eukaryota > Metazoa > Chordata > Actinopteri > Osteoglossiformes > Osteoglossidae > Arapaima > Arapaima gigas. Next base: position 24,881 of record UFQX01000679.1, read on the forward strand.
AAGCAAACTGATTATTCGTGGTGTAAAATGGTGTAAACTTTCTACTATCCATATTGCGGAAGAAGAGGAGGACGGAAAAGATATAAAAGTAAAGCAAAAGTTGTCCGCAAGCGATGCCAGATTATTAGAGGCGAGCTTTCGCAGTAGCACCCCGTCGCTCTTTCCTGCCTGGCTGTTTGGCCCGATGTTTGAGCAGCGTGATGGATAAACCGCACCGATGGCAAGGAACGGATGCAAACACCCGGGGGACAATTGGTTTGGCCAAATACGAGCGTGGGCAGCTTGTGTCACCTTCAAAGAGAGGTCTGGACTGCGCTCGTTTCAATGTCCGCCTCCTTGGCAGAACGAAGGAGGCATTAATGGAAGGTGTGATGCTCGGTAGCTGTGATTAGCACATCCTTATTCAGGCAGAACTGCACCACGTCCCGGGGGCTGCGTGTGACTAGAGAATACTGTCATATTAAGAGCCCATATTATCTACAGGAAGAGCCTGCTTGACATAGAGCGTCTACCAGACGTGACAGGAAAATAAAACAGTTAATTAAACGACTAGGAATTATAGGAAAAATACAAAAAAAAGGAAGAGAGGACAATTTGATGACAGTGAACCACAAGTTGAGGATTAACGTGGACTGGTGACTACATTAGCACCCATCTCACATCCAAGTTTGGCCGAACAATCCCAGGAGATGATCTCTTCCAGCGGCCCGCCAAATTAATGCAAGAGATGATGATCTGCACAGCCCACACTCAAGGTTTTGCAAGTGGCTGTTGTGAACCATGTCCCTTGCCCAAAATCATTGTCACAAAACAATGTGTGACGCATATTTTCCATGGTGCAAGATCGAAAAAGCAGCCAAGAGGAAACAATTTGAAAACCGGAAACTGCCAGGGATGCGCTTTAATAACCGCTCTAATGGGGACAGGCGAAGACACCAGCTATTAAAAATCTCAGCTTCTGTTCTTGGTTCAGATAACTGGTCTCACAGGTAGATCAAGCTACGAATACTGTTAGTGAAACCAAGTGTATTACTGACACTGTATGTAAATATATAATCTAGAATTCACAGTTTGACAGTTATAGTTTCGTTTGTTAGGTTTTTTTTTGAAGGAAGCAGAAAGAATAAACTGCCTGCAGTTATAAAGACTCAGAGGATGTGATGTTCATTAAGTAGGAGGAACAAGAGTTCTCTGTATGCTTGTTTGAAATGGATTACGATTATGAGTTTTGCCCTGATATGGCAAGGATAGCTAACAAAAAGTAAAATGAAATTAGTAATGACTTGTTCTATTTGGCATGACCAGTGGCAGAATTCCTGTCTGGTGTTTGTGTGGCACAAACACATTTTCTTGGGACAAACTTGCTCGGGTTTGTTCGACTGCCTTCAAAGTTTTGGACCTTGTTCACGAAAACAGTTTTTAGGCCACTAAGAATTTAATTTCGACACCTGCGTTCCAGTCCTTCGAAACTAAACTCCCCCGCTGCAGAGTATGTTCTAACACTTACACAGGGGATTGCTTCCCAACGATAAAGCCTGCACTGCTAACACAGCAAGCAGCTCAGCAACACTCCAGAGTCCATTCCAACCACTAGGATTTTGTTCTAACACTAACAGTGTGTATTCTAACCCCGAGGAGTGAAATCCACGGGGGGCAACACTGTACTGCACCTGAAATGAGTTTCTCACCACAGGTCCAGTTGTATCACTAGCCTGCAGAGCATGTAGGGATCACTGCAAGGACCGTGGGGTCATTTTAGATAAGGCTGTCGACTAAGCTGTGACTCCTGCAATGGAAGGCCTTAATACTCTAGAATCCACGGTTCCCCATACCTTACAGGACAGGCAGATAGCAGCCTATACGGCCACAATCGATTTACTAAATAGACACTTAGAAAGAAGTCCTTAATATAATCAATTGGCTCCCTATTTTTCTCAGCCAGCCGCAGATATACATGCAAAAGAAGACATGTTAAGGTACAGATTGCGCTGTACTTTTCTATCGCAGTTTAGTAATAAATTTTCCACTTCCACCGCTGACTTGTGCGGTCACCGGCCGGGATGAGCGAAAAATGAATATGCAATCTACTATTTCCGGCCCTAGTTAAACATGCCGCTTTGCCAGATGCAAAGAAAACCGCGCCCATGCCTTCCTGATAGGGCATTTCTCGACGCTACGTTTCTGCCATCCTCGTGGAACATTTTAGCATTTACATTTATTCACGTTTTTTTTCCCCTTTCCGGAGCAAAGTGTAACTTATTAACAAAAGTACATTTTACAGCAGGCAAAGAAGTTATAGATGCACACACTATAACACCACGTTTGGGCAAAGTCAATCCTGTGTGCCCACAGTGTTAAATACACTTTTTAGCAATTCCAATACCATACTTTAGCAACATTTATCTGTATATCTATATATATCACATGTATGATATGAGTAAATTTGTTGGATGGTAATCGGGCATGTTTGTAAGATGGCAGAGGACTGGTTAAGTGCTACCTGTATGCATGACAGGGGGCCAACAAGCACACTTCAACATGAAAGACGTGGTGCAAAGACCAAGACGTGGGCAACATGGCACAGAGCTAAAACTTAAGGATAGCAACAGCAGGGGCCACGAAAACGAAATACTTCATACAGAGAAAAGGTGGAACCAATGTCCCAGTCGTACCTGATAACAAGGGACAGCAAGTACTTCCTTTCTACCAGCATAATAGGGTAACAAATGCTCTGCATTTGCAGTGAAAGGTCCAAACATGTATCACTTGCTGCTGCTCACATCCTGACCCAGAAAATCGAAAACACAGCAATTCCACGTGCTTCCGGAATCTTGAAACTGGAAAAAAAAATCCCTTACTGTGGCATTTATAATGTCTGTTGGTTGCTCTGAGTTTGAAGGCCTGCCAAATAAACAAACAATGGTAATAAAACATTAATGCCTTCACAAGCAAATTCATTTTGGGTACATTTCCGTTTATTGTGGCGGGAACTATAGGGAACATTTTTTCATTGAAAGAGCTATGGAACCGACTCCCCAAGAGCACGACACGGCCATGACAATAATGAGAGGAAATGAAAACTGACTGTCAATTAATAGCTTGTTTATTTTAATAACCCCCATTACAAGCAACATTCCTCTCCAATTGTGCGCATCAGCAGACAAAAAAAAGGAGTAAACAGATTCTGATGGAATATTGCACAAGCGCGAGGCACCGTTTCCGCTCGCAGTACGTGTCTCGACAGCGTGGTGGAAGCTCTGAGGTGCCAGGCGAACGGTTTGCGGCCCGTCGGCTGTCACCGCGAAAGGAGAGAGTACCACTGCATGCCCCCTCCCCCCTCCCCTCCATTACTTTCCCTCTGGATCCTTCTCCAAAGTCAGCAGGGAGATAACCCAGTAGCTCTCATTTATTGACCAACAGCAGCTTGAGAGACAAACCACATGTCAGCTCCTCCACCCGCCAACCCCACACCCCTGCGGTATGGTACCTCTGGGAAAAGATGTCACGGTAGGGGCTGCCGTGCTGCATGGCGATGCCGTATCCTCGATCCGAGTTGCTGCTCCCCACCGTGTAGAAGGAGCAGTCTTCATCGTTGATGGCCACGTACTCCAGCACAGCTGCATCCCAGATGAAAGCAAAGTGGCCATTCTTCACCTGACCGACACAAAGACAGTGGGCTTTCAGGAAGGGGTTGGAAGGTATCCTTTGCCACAGACACAAACAGATACTCCAGGGTGACCTGATGAGCCTCTGGTCCTGTAGAAAAACATATTGTCTGGTCACCTTTAACCTGCCGTTTCAGAGGAAAGACTCACCCCTCAACCTTCAGTTCGAAGCCCCAATGTGGTGGGGACTCATTTTGGCTTAAATTTAGTGTTCTCCGTTTCTCAGATGGGATTGAGTCTGTGGAAAGGCGGTCTCGGGTTGAGTGTACGAGAGGTTCGGTGTTTGCTGCGACTCATGTGACTTTAACAAAGCTTGATGAAAACATCAAGCCTTGCCTTGTCTCCCGGAAACGTAAAGAGGAGAATAAATGAACATGAAGGCTCGCATCAACAATAACATCCCGCAAACTTTCAAACCTACAGCCACCGAAGGACTAGATGGCATCGTTTGATGAGCATGCTTTTTTCCTATGCGTTGCTGCCACCGGTTCCTTGGAGAACTGTAAAGCGATAGAATCTCTCACATGCGCTACTGCTGAGTGTTCCTGGCTTTGATAGGCTGCTTTGAGAGTTGCAGGCACCACACGCTAGTCCTCGGCTAATAGAACGAACGGAACTTTCGATCGAACGTCACGTCTTAGGCACAAGTCGAGGCAAACATCTGCGCAGTCTGTCCACCCATTTCTTTATGCTTCCTAATGCTCTGCTACTCTGAGGCTTTATATGAGAACATATGACAGTGTCAAGATAAAAATCGGCTCTTCTAGACTACTGTTACTGGTGTGAATATGTAAGAGCACAAGAGCTGATTGAAAAAAAAAAAAAGAGAGCACATACTCTGGGTGACAGATCCTTGTTCCTTAAATCTAGTAGTTGTAACCCTCTGCGTGCATATATGACATTTTTGCGCTTTGCACGTTGTCTCCTTTGAATGGAGGAACTGAGGCCGTAGCTTGGATTTTTTTGCCTTAGTCTCTCTTTCCTTAGGACTGGCAAGGCGCTCTGTGTTTTCTGGACTTAAGAGCTGCAATAATGGATCACACTGTGAACAGCCATGTAATCGCTTTTAATTAACTTAAAACCCATTTGGAAAATTAATGATGCCGTAAATGTTGATAAAAAAAGGAGTTGCTTTTCCTGAAGGGGAAATAAATATATAAATGCGTTATAATAGAAAGAGAGAGAGAGGACGCAGAAACGAGAACGAGTAATGCGTTTCGTGTTTGTGTTGATGCTTCCCCCTTTCCTGCGTTGAAGCCCACTGCTCCGAGGGAGGACCCGCGGCACGCCATACTGTTCCACTGGCTCAACCTGCCGTTTTCCAACAACCCGAACCTCCGACACTCCTATTCACGTCAGAACCTCAGTTCAAAATGCCGGCGACTTCTTTTTCCCCTTCTCGAGCAGCAGCGGCGCTGAGGCTTTAGGCGTAAAACGGCGCATTTGTGCATTTGCTTCACCCCTGAGAAAAGCACGTACCCAGAAACGCTTCGGCAGAAGTGCTTTACTAAGCTATTCTGCTCCGCACAGGTCAGGAAGCGCAGACACTGTTGCTTTTCGGGAAGCACACATGACTTACGGCGTCTGCCAAAAATATATTTATCTATTTAGCTTAACTCAATGCGACCCGAGATAGATTCTGGCAGATGAGGCTTGTTTTGCCGGGCAGCCCTCCAAGGTTAGTTATCCACGTACCTAGATCCAAATCAGCCCGGGATGGGGGGATATAGGGGGATAAGGGAAATGGGGGGGGTGGGAAGCCAGGGCGGCGTGAAGCCCAGCGCTGCTGTGGCCCTCTTTATCGACTTCAGTTCAATTAGCCTGAAGACGAGGAGGCATGCAGTCGGCGCATACAGATGAAGCAGCCATACTGATGGTTAGGGAATAGAAGCCACACACACACGTGGGGGGTGGGGTGGGGTGGGGTGGGGAGGGGGGCAGCGAAAACAAATTGATGTAAGAGTACTTTGACAGGAAGACGGCACAATGGCGCCGCCGCCTGCGGGAGTGGCAATCAGGGAGGCTGTGCTTCTAATTGCACCAAGGTAATTATTTAAAGGCATTTTCTTCAAACATAAGACGCTCCGTGAATCCTAATCACAGCATTGTTTTTCCCAGGGAAAAAAAAAAAAAACACCTCGACGCTAGACACACAATCACGGAATTTAATGTGCTTTTTTTTTTTTTTTTTTTTAAAGCAGACTGATAGCGTCAACGGCGTTTATGTGAAAGATGGCAGCTATAATTATCGACGGTGCATTGTGCGTCGCCTCCTGCCAGCGGACAACAAAGATGCTCTTAATCACAGCTCGTGAGCGCGTTTGGAGTTTCAGGGGCTCGACGGTGGGCACATTTGATCACGCTTTGTAGGCCAATCAAAGAGCGAAATGGCAGGGCCTGGGCGTGCCAAGTGCCTCTTTTATGCGCTCTCTCAATACCACGGGAGGAGGACAGCTTGTTGAAAGCCTGTCCCATATGGAGGCCATTAACAGTGCCTGATATGTTGGTTTTTGAAAGACAGGCCCCAAGCTGCTCAGAAGCCCAGTGAGTTAGATTTCATCTGATGTCTGAGATGCTCCTCTTCCTTTTCTCCCAGATTAAAAAAAAATATCCAGCCTTTCAAGGACTCGGAACAAATGTACTGTTTAGCATGATTCAATTTACAGAGAACAAAGTGGGCAAATTCGAGGAACCGAGAGCATTTGTGCTTAAATGGATTTCTTTAAATAGCTATTTTGATTAATCAAAAACAATTTGCAACTTTACACGTTTAAACAGCACAGTTGCACAAACGCAGGCGCCGCTTCCACTTGTTGGAGTCGAGTATTTCTCCGGAGCCACGGCAGAATCTCTTCTGAAACTAAGAACCACACAAATCTGTCTTCAACCACCACGCTACCACCCATAACTAGCTGGTACTCCCTTTCACCACAGTTTAGCTGTCTCTCCGTGTGTTATGAAGAATGAAGTTCAGAGAGTCATAATGGATGGCAACTGATCCCACTTATCTGCATGGTTGTCATGCTTACTCACATGCTGTCAAGTAGTCATACTAGTCCCACCTAGTTGGGCAGCCAACTAGTTAAGCTGCATGCACCTGACTCAGTACTTTAATAAGTCTACCCAGGTGTTAGCTCCTCACTTCCCCGGGTTCCTCGTTCTCTTCTCGCAGAAGGACTGTCGGCAAAGCAGAATGAAAGTAACGACCCCGTCCTGATGCCAAGATCTCAGATATAAGACAGAAACACTTTCTGCCATATCCAATCTGCCCTGTGCAACATGCGGAACCCATGGCACCGAACACGTTCATCTGGCTGGTTTATCTACAAGCTCAGAATGGCTGGATAAGAGATTTATGGTTCTTGTCAGAAAGTTCTCTGTAGAGTGCAATGATTGAGGCGACTTGAACAACTCTGTACAGTTATTTGTGCTCACTGAGATGGCAACCAGCTGATGGAAAGTGTATCTATGAGCGTATATTCTGCCTCAAAGTGAGTCTGGTAGGAAGGTTGCGCCAATTAACCAGGATATTTATAGCACTGTATTCATTGTTTTAAATGAAACCTGCAGGAAAACAATAGTAACAGCAATTTGAGAGCGTTTAGCCTGAATTAGTATTTTCCTGGAATTTTCTTAAACATGCTGTGTTGACTCTACAAACCGCATTGGCAATAGCGTTGAGTATTTTTTTTTTGTTTTCAATATGGGCCTGTTAATTTATCCAGAAGTACATTTACTTTACAAGCACACTTTTAATTGTTGCGCTAAACAAGATTTTTGTGTGGTAATCAGACACAGACGATTGTTTTTTGGAACTGCAGCAGCTCCATCGGTTTGCCAGGCCCCAATAGAGCCAAACAAACAGCCATTTTGGAGCAGCCACAGTGGTCTGTACAACAGACCCGGGATGGAAAAACGTAAGTGTCTTTCTATGTATAAGCATTTCACTGCAAAGAAGGTAACAAATATTTTTTGCATTTTGAGAACTGCTTCACTCTCAGGAAGGAATTGTAAAGACATTTTAAGGATTAAGAGCCCATGCTATCTTTGGCTGAATACGCACAGAAACAAATTCCTTCCAAAGGGAGTAATTTTCCATCTTTGGCATAAAATGCAGAGCCAGACCTTCTGTCACTGAAACTGGGAAAAAGCTTTTTGTGGTCCAATGTGAGGGTGTCACTGGTCCAGAGAGGGTCTTTGCACCAAACCTGACTTAAGGAGAATCTGGAGAAGGAAGAAAAAACCACTAGAGACAAATGAAAGCCACCCTTTGCTAAGAATGAGGAAGCACAATTCTGAGCAAGGACAAACTAAAAGAACTCATGAAAGGAACATTTTGAACTGTGGATTACAGCATTGCTTATTTCGACTGTCTGACCAAGGTCATTGCAAATTTACATCTTACATTAGACTGACTGCCAACAAATTTGCATCTGAATTAAGTCACAATCTCAAAAAGAGCTTCCGCATAAGAAAATGTATTTGTTCACAGAGAATGAGTTGTCTATTTTGACTCTGCAAGCAAAACACATGGCCTGAGCAAAGGATTTTGACAAAAAGATTCCAAGGCATCCAATTAATTTTAATGACTTTTTCAGTCACAATATTTATAATAACAAAACCGTATAACAAAGAAGAAAGTAGAGCGTGTCATTATAGAGGTTCGCCATTAGCAGAAATGTCATAAAACAGAACACAGCACATCTATCTACTCTAAAACCCCATAAACATCGGCACGTTGTTCGTTTAGCATCCAGGATTTTAGCAGCTTGAAATCCTGATTTCGAGGGAGTTTAAAAGAAAGCGGTGCTTCCAGCTCAAAATGTGGTCGCAGATGCAACTCACTGGTGCAACGCTGCCTTTGAATTCAGCCACTTATTCCGCAGCAGAGCTACAGTGACTGTGGACTGGTGTTGCCGAGACATAATGGAATGTCCCGTCTCTCGCCGTTTGAAACCGAAATCTGTGATCACAGAGATGCTGGAGACGCCTTCTCAGTCTGCTCATTCTCTGGGTCTCTTTATGTATATCAGGCAGTGATAAAAGTACTACTAGCATGCAGAGACAGTAATTACCCTAAAGCTTTTCAGTTTTGCTCTACTAAGCTACTGGGTACTTAATAAACCCCCTTCGTTGTCCAAACCTCTGCTACAAGTTGTTTGAGTCATTATTTATACCCTACATAGACAATTCTGCCTCTTCCAGGCAATGACATTCATTGATCATTGTGCTAAGAACCTGACAAACCCCAGTTGTGTTGACAGAAATAGCAACACTATATTAATTGTCACTTTTAAAAACCGTAAATGCAAGCTCTGAAACAATAGTGTGCTGTTTAAATTGCTATTTAATTTCCCAAGGTTGCTTTCACACAATACAGAGTATGATATGTCAATAAAAAGTTTTGCAAACCTTAAAGTACACCAGGGCGCAAATAAAAATAAAGTTCACAAAGTCATTTTAAATAAAATAAATTGGTGGCAACCATGTATAAAGCAACCACGTGCTTGATACTTCATTGTCAAGGTGTTAAATATAGTTTAGCAAATTCCAAGCTGGAAACACCTGACGGGAGAAGGCAAGAAGCTGGCGTTGAGGGGGGGAGTGTACAGGGAAAGCAGCTACATATTTCCAATGACTTCTTCCATAATTCACATGACTTCTTCCATAATTTCCCACATCTGAAATTCTGTCCTAAAAATGGTTAACCATGACAGAAGGGCAGAGTGCAGCCAAATGTCAACCACCTCTCGCCCACGGCTATCACCAGAATGTTCTGCAACAGGAGTACATTCTCAAACAATAAATCTGATAAAAGAACACTTTTACACTACACTGATATATCTGTCTGATCAGATCAGCTTACTTTTCAGAGAAGCTGACATTTACAATTTACTGTCTGTGTCCACACACAAAATTGAACTCAATTTTCCTAGCTGTGGTGGAGAATGGCTCTTGACTATGGAGAAGGAAAAGGCAACAGTTGCCATGGTTATGGGAGAAAGCTGATCACAAGAGATGCACTAGGTTGTCGTTGAAGATGGAGCAGTATTCCACAACAAAAACAAGGCGAGTCTTCCTAACACCAACACTGACACAGTTCTGCAGTCCGCGTGGAGTAACCGAGAACATGGAAGAATATGAAGATACCATACAGACTTGAGTTGGCATCAAATTTACATCCAGCACCTCAGGCGTGGTGCTGTGAGGCACCAGTGCTACTTTCTGTACCACTGTGGTACCCAGGCAAATTACAATTTTACCTAATCAGTTTTACAGACATATACCCCTTGCTCTTGGGTACTATACCAGAAATTATCAGTCAGGAAAGCTGTTGGATTTCACTCGTCCCAGTCCTCCTTCTTTAGCTGCCCTGAAGAATTATCTTCAGTCTCAATGTTTATGTGGACAAGCCTCAAAACAGACTTTTTTCAAATTTGAATAATGCACCGTTTAACATACATGCAGGCGCTGTTGTTAGACATTTCACTTCATAATGCCATCGGTTAATGTGCAGTAGAAATGCCTTTTTGCTCCATGCAAACACAAGTATGTGGAGCTTTTGTCCAGAATTGTACTGCTGCAAAATCAGTTGGGTCATTTTGTAAAGTTCAAAAATGAGCTCAAATGATTGATATGGCCAAATGTGAACTGCTTTTGAGGAGCTGTGTCTAAGCAATTGACAAAAAGAATATCTGAGCCATTAAAAGTGACTCGAAATGGACTATTATATGGAAAGGCATGTACTCCCCTGATGGAAGGGGGAAAAAACAGGTGGCAGAAATCTATGATTGTGAGTGTGCGGTTAGGGTGAAAGACACGGGAACTTTGTGACATCGCCCCACTTCAGCATCTCTCCGAAGAAGATGAATACAGAATCAGGGCAAGACCAAGAATGCCCTCTTCAGGAGTGGAGCATCGAAATAATTGAAAAGCGGAGTGGAGAACAATATTACCAGCTTTCTACGATAAATGACAAGAAAGCCTTCTTTGGTGCATTAAAGCAGGTGCTCACGGCAAAGGCAAACAAAAACACGTATTCTTCAATGCACATCCCCTAGCTTTAGGTAATGCTTAACCAGCATGCTTAACTTTAATCACATCTGTATTAAATTACCACAGTCCCTTGTTTCCAGCTTTTTGAAGGCTTCCTAAGCCAGGAGCAGCAGACACTGCAGGCTTTCATCCTCACTATCTGTTACTTCTACATCACCTTTGAGCAAGTGTCTTACCCTCGGTTACTCCAAGGAAAACACTGACCTGTACACGTGGGCCAAACACAGTAAACTATTTTAGACAAAAAGATCAAGCAGAAAGTTCTAGACAAAAAGATCAAGATCTAAGTAGAAAGTTATCAGTGCGCTGCTTGCTTAACAGAACTCTGCAACCCAGATACCAGCACAGAAGACGTAATGCCTGACGTGGGGGGGGGGGGGGTCCGTTGACTTGTACCAGGTTTAACAATAGCAAACTCGTGCATCGAAAGTTACCCTGTCTTAGGATTCACCACGTTTTCTTTGTTCACGTGAAGTGGGATATCTGCTAGGATCTCGAAAAGTAAAATCAGTGGCCGGGCCTGCTAGCTGACTTTGTGAGACAATCGGAGGGTATCGCAGTCTTTACGTCTCTCCTTTTTTATCGGGGCTTAGTGCTAAAACACATCTGCCCTTACGGTCATGTGGCTATCTACTGCTTACCTCCACCTTAAGCCGCTATAGTTTATCTGTGCTGGGGCTGCGACTGGGTGCATTCGCCTGCTACAAGGCTGCTCCATTTATATTCACTTCAGTACCTAATCCGTTATCTTTTCTCTCCTCCTTCTGAGTTGCTGGGCCCCCCCTTCAAGCCACACGCCCTTTGTACCGACATTTGAGAATAAGGGTTAACCTCTGACACCTGGAAGCTCACTTCTGACTTTTGACTTGATGGTACAGAAATCTCCAGGAAACAGGTGAAAAATCACATGTATGTCACCAAAAGCAGCTATGTATGATTTAGGCCCATCATGTTTTGTGTAGTCTAAAAATAAAATTCTCCTTGTATCTTACCTGGATGTTATCACAAGATTTGTGTGCAATTAAGAAGGTTATTTCTAAGTACTAAAGTAGGACTGCTTAAGGAATCAGCTGGACATTTTTTTTTGACTCATCATATTCACCACACTAACGCGACAACCGCTAACACTTGTTGCCAGGACTTGTTCAACAGCCGTATTTCACAAACTATAAGAATTTACTTTTATTTACTACGCCGATAGTTGAGAGGTCACTCCAACTTTGTCGGAAATTTATACAACACTAGTGAACCATGTGATAACTTAGAAAAATGTCATTAAATGTCACTTTGACTCTCCTGTTCAAACATCATTTAAGGTCTGCCATCAGTTTTTCGTTATAGTTGCAGTGCATTAAGACCTTTTAATGATGAAATAATAAGTCGAAATTACGGTTAAGTACTCACATCCTTCACTATGCAGATAAAACTGAATTTATAACCTCCATGACCTACAATTTATACTCCTAGAAAAATGAAAAAAAAAATCACACTAAATACTGAAAAATGGGATGCTGAGCAAATGTAGCAGCGAGTTGGATATTCCTATATGCTTAGTAGTTATCGAGCAGAAAGTCCCCCCATTGTTAACTACGTGTCAGTATCAGCTTAAAGTTCGGCTTTAATCTACCAGTTAATGAACTGAAGCGAGAAAAAAAACTACTTTATAAATAAAATGGCAGCTGCTGTTTTGGTGCCTTTGGGAATTCAGAGAGCCCCTGTGATCAAAAATGAGGACTTTTCAATGCAGCAGAAACATCTGCTACACAGCGCAGTGTCGCATGATTCATATATAACAGAAGAGAACCAAGACGGGGAGGTGACGAAGGCACGAAAAGCTGAGTCTACATTTTTAAAAAAGACACAAATCAGAACAAAGCTACAATAAAATGTGCAATTAAAAAAAAATTAGTAGAAATTCTAAATTCTAATTCTTCTAAATTCTATTTAGAATTTAGAAGCTTTTACCTTCCAGATATAAGGAACGAACGTACACCTCAACCAACCCTAATACGACTTTTACTGCTTTTCGCAACAGACTTTTGGTGCACCTGTGTGAAGATGCCACAGAATTAGTTGCAAGGTTTGCCTTTCCCCTCCTTGCACAGTTTTGAAATGAAACTGGTTGGCTGTGAAGGGTGTAATGTGAGAGGGTGGAAGAAGCCATGCAAGAAAATCTGAGCACAGAAGACGTTTCACTAATGTCTTAGTAAACATGATGCCATACTCCATGGCAATTACTCCAGTATTTTTTAACTCATAGCAGGCAGCTGGACCCAAGGATCAGCCAAGCTGATGACTAAGCTACCAGCCTTAGTGGGGCAAATGAAATATGGGATTGATGCAGGGAGGAATCCTTCACACTGCGTCCTACACTGCGGTAATTGCTGCACAGCAGTCCTCCATATCATCTTCCATAAAACTAGAAGCTTTGCACAAATCTGATATGGAGAATCCCTTTACCTCTTTCTCTACAGCTGCTCAAAACTCTCTGCGCACCTGCTCAGAAGTGTCCTTCTGCATCTGCTTAAAATTCTCCCGACACATCTGCACCCACATTTTCTAACACTCTGCGTGCAGCTACAAACCCTTCTGACAACTCCTTCTTTGCAGCTCTCTATGACGGATTCAGAACAGGTTCTCTACAGCTACTTACAACTCACCCTCCTTGAATCAGCTTAAAATTCTCCCCAACCACATTTGTCTTTGTTTTGCCCAATAACCGTGCATTTGAGGAGAAACTGTTGCCGATGCCAGGAAACAGGTGTCGTATACCTGCCCGCATAGCTGAGAACCACAGTGCGGAGAAGGGAACATGTGACGGCTCCTTCTCCTTCATTTACTTCACTCCTTAATTGGCCTTGAGCTGTCATTAACTTTCTTTGTTTCCTTAGGAAAAGAATAAAAAGCAATTAATAGCCTATCACAAACCATATGCAAATGTAAGTGGCAACAGAGATGGGAGTTGGTAACAGAATCCAGAATAATTAGAAGCAGATGTTACAGAACCGGTGCTGGACAGCTCGTTGAGTTAGAACAGAAGTGCTCGGACTAATTGGATTTGGCATAAAATCATTTAGTTTCCCATATTTTTTTAATCATAAGTCCAAATGCTTCTTGAGATATGTTAAAATTACACACTGTATTCTGGTTTGTTCTCAACTTTGCCCTCTTTGTCCTCATTTCTTTCCCACATTTTAATTAAAAGTTAAAAGGCTTACAGTGTAAAAGGGGAAGGGAACAGAATTCCCTGATAAAATTGACTGTAACGCAGAATGCATTATTTATAATAGAGTAATGGAAGATTTTCTACCCATTTGCATAGTTGGATATTTTATACGAGCAATTTAGATTATGCTACTTGTTCAAAGGTACAGCGGCAGGCCTTAGGAGTGGACTACATATCGTCACTCGGTGGACTACCTGCTGGTCTGACTCTAAGTGGCTACGACTGCCTCTGTATTTCAGTCTTAAAGACTGCGAGAATGTGTAAAAATGGATTGAAAAAAAGCCAACAATAACTGCTTGCAAAAAGGAAATAATGAACTTTATGCCCTCAAAATGTCTTGGCCAGTGACATCACATATCAGGAACTATGTTTGCCTGTGCGTGTGTGTGTGTGTGTGTGTGCGGCAAAATTTTAAAATGTCTTGCTGAACTAATTCCTGGGAAAGTCAGCCTGGTTACTTAGAATAGGATTGTGTAGGATATGACTTTATTGATGCCTGCAGGGAAAGTTGGCGTACAGCAGCTGAAAGCATAAGATGCATAACACAAGACACTATTCCTAATAATATTCCTAATATTCAAAAAAATCCATAATAAATAAATAGATAGATAGATTGGCTAATAAATAAATCAATAGCCAACCACAAATACAGTCTAATCATTTATAGGCCCTTGTTAGGCATTATGGAAGCACATGGCTGTTGGTAAGAAGGACCCCCAGAAGTGCTTCTTAGTCCACCTAAGTTGAATAACCTGGTGGCTAAAAGAGCTCATCGTGATCATTTCAGGGGATGTGAGACATCACCTATAATGGACTGTAAGTTCTTCCTCATCCTGGAATCTGACATGGCCTCAAATGAATCACCTACCCCAAGACAGAACTCTAATTCATACTCTAATTCATCTCCTCCAGAACCTCAGCTATGGCAATGAGCAATTTTATATAAATCTCTGTGTATCAAAATGAAAAGGCTGATTCAAAAATGCATCTTCAAATTTAACTTTGCATTAAGCCATTTTGTAGCTTTAACCTTTTGATGTAGCACATAGGTGACACAGCATCTTTAACAGTAGGGACAGTAGATGAACAGCTAAGCAGGTAACAGGTAATTATACCTAAAACATGAAACCCAAATGCTGTGTTTAAGAAGATACAGGTAGCACTGAGTTTTGAAAAGAAAAATGATTAAATACTCTATATTTGACTGCTGCCCTCACATACTTCTCCTCTTTTGTTCTATGCAAAACATGGACCTTGAGAGGCTTCATAATGGTTATTTCTTCTGTGTATAGTAACCAAGATATTTTAACCCCGAGCCAAAACAGTTGCTTTTAAAATGACTATGATAAGATGTCTCACTTTGCATTTCCTAGATATAATAATGACGACCTCAGAGAACATGTGACCTTTGACAATGTCCACGGACGTGACAATTCTGCTGGTATAGCTCAAGTTTTTGCTTTTTTGGGATGGAAAAGTCTAACCAGTGGCACCAAAAATCTCCTCTGCATAGCCTTCCTCTTCAAGTCTATTGATACCCATCCCAGGGTTCTGTTTCTGTGGAAACCTTGCACCCTACTGTATGCCACCTCCTTGCTTTGCTTGCTATGCAGTTGTGACCCCTGACAAATCACCCTGCATATTGCCCAGCCCCCCCCCCCCCCCCCCCCCCCCCCCGCTTTTTTTACTCATTAAAAAAAAAAAAAAAAAAAAAAAACCNGCCCCCCCCCCCCCCCCCCCCACACACAGTGTGTACAGATGAGCCATACAAGGAAAATGAATGAAACAGAATGCTCTGCATGTCTTTTCAAAGCTGTTCACATTAAGTATCTTGGTCAGGGTATCAGCATTGGCCTTCTTCTTGGAAGGTCTTATGGTCTAAGTGCATCACAGCTGCCATGGTGCACCTTGGTGTAAATACTGTGTACAGCTCTGCCTGACCAGAATAAGAAATCCATTCTCTCAGCCCTGGTGTGTTGCTTAAAGGAGATAATAACCAAGAGTCTATTAGATCTCTTCACTGCAACGTATTAGGGACAGAGGTGGCATAGAAACCTAAGGGGGTCCCGTCAGCTACCCAGCTTTGTAAGAAGGAGGTCAGCATCTCTGCAGAGATGTGCGCACGATTCTTGTTTCCCGTGGCAACAGGGAGTTATGTCTCATTAGAGCTTCAATGGGTCCTTGGGGGCACCAATGAAAAACCTGGCTGCTTCTCCCTCATTTAAGAACAAAGATCACTGGTGGAATATCTCAGTCTCTGACCTGATAGTCTCTGGGGTACAGTCCAGATAAGAACACAATTGTTTGACGAAGCACAGAGCTGGACTATAACTTTCACAAAAATTCACCATGGTGGAATACTAACCCTTTTCTACAACATTAATGGAAACAAGGCGAGGTAAATAAAAATACGTAAGCAGGTATAAATAGAGATGATTCGCTGTGAAAATTCATGGTTTAGACTCAAAACAGGTTGTTGACTCAAACGGGACTATCTTTGTCTACAAAGATGGTCTTCTATGAGAAAGCGAAGAGCTTCTGGGTTGACACGGAATGCACACCTCAGGAGAAGTATGGCTTTTATAAATGATATATGTCAATTGAATGGTGAAAGGCGGCACCCCTTCAGATGAGGTGGGACCTGGTCCTCATCCTTCAACGAGTGATCAGCAGCACCTTTCCCACCTTAAACCCTGTTTATCCCACCCCTGTTTCACCCCATGTTCGCCCTTCTCACGACAAACTCATTGCCTAAGCCCTTCCCAGAGTCCATTACAGGGTTGGCGGTAGGCCATCTGGCCTCCCACAGGCAGAGATAAAGACTTGTGGATGGTGCGAGAGGGAAAACCGAATATGAATGAGGGTATCACTTTGGTTTATGGAAAACATAGCTCTCTGGCACTCCACACACCCACACTGAGCTTAGCCCAACACAGTTTTTCTTTTCAAGGTACAAACATCCTGTCTTCTTTCAGGTTTCATTTTATTTGTTATGCAGTAATTGTGCTAGTAGTGAATGCAGAGCAGTACTTAGCCAGCGTTATGCTCCTCTTTTCATGCTATCCTGACGAGAGGACAGACGTTCAATTCAATCATTCAGTCTAAAGCCACCTGAGAGGGAGCAGCGATGGGGAGTGACATTCCATATCACTGAAAGAAAGCCTGCATTTAGTCCATTTCTGCTGCTTTTACTCTTACGTGGTCTGTTGTCCAACTGTTGTCAGTGTGCTTTGTGTTCAATTCCAGTTCGTGAATATGCCGTCTGAAAAACCTATTTACGCGTTATTGCTGTGTAAACACTGAGATGCAGGTTGCTGTGGAGAAAAGATAAACGCAAATAAAAAAATACTAATGATCAAAGACATGACATTTACACAACAGATGCTCCCAGAATGACACCCTAGGGGTGTTCCGTGATCACAGGGTGCTCTGCACCACAGAAGTGCCTCTAACCAAACTGCGACAGTGTACTGGTTTCAGCTTGAGAACAAAGGGAATATAAGCAAATGCTGATTAAATGCTAATTGTTTTCTTTTGGTAACTGAGGAAGAAGTTAAGAAGCAGCCGCACGGCCTCGGCTGCAGTGGGTTAGTCAACCGTTTTGCTCGAAATACTTGGACTGATGCATTCATGGAACCGACTTGTGAGCACTTTCCATGGTAAGACCAGTTACTTTTGTCTGACTTGTGTTTGCGTCCTGTTTTGTTCTGTTGGCTCTACTTTATTGTAGTTATGCTTGTGTTTGCTTTTGTGATGTGTTTCTGTTTGAAAGGATGGACTAAAATCAGTGTGATGCTGAATAATGAAACGATACATGGAATTTAAAGAGGATTCAAAATGAGACCAGGTTCAAGGATGACAGTGGCATCAGAGGTTTACTCAGTTTGAAATGTACTGCGTTTTATACTTGTATCCAAGATTCTTATTTGCTAAACCTAAAGTGAACAGATTATGACTTCTGCATCATTACTTTTATAGAAGTGATACAATTTATTTTTGATGTCTGAACTGTATTCACCACTGTAAGTTTTTGTATGAAGGTGGTCCACAGTCCAGTTCTACTTCAGTATGTTTTGCTGACAACTAACGACACATTCTGGAAACGCACAAAATTTGAGAAAATGACAAGTAAAAACACTTAAAAATGATCAATCTGGAAAAAAGCTTGCATTTTCGAGAACTGAAAGTGAAACTCTTTCCAAAAGCCATTTTCCATTCATCCATGTATCATCCTTAACCACTTCTTTTCGGTGTTGCACTACCTGTTCTAGAATCAGTGAGTCCTAGACCAGGAGACTGCAGGCATCTCTTTCTATCCAAATAATCACTATTACAAACTGCGAAAAACGGTATCCAAAATTCGTTATTCAAATAAAAAAATCTGCTATAATGAATACACAGGGAAAAAATTTCTAAGCGAAAATGTTTACATTTTGTGCCAGTCCAGGAAAGAGGATGTAGAGGGTTACTAATGTTAAAGTGTTGCTTTAAGTGAGTGGCACATTATGAGAAATAAGTGTAATTCCACAGAAGCATCTGTTGGCCATTCTGGGTGTTTCACCTAATTGAATAAATGGGAGGCAGTGGAGCAATTAGTGCTAAAACTCGCACAGATGGATTTTCTGATAGATCTATGCATTTCACAGAAAGTGCACAGGTATGGAGTTGTTCACAATAATCACAACATGCTCAGTGGATCCCTGGAGCAATAACTCCAGCCCTGGAGTTTTCAGAGCAAAACTCCTTGGGATTTGCAACCAAAGTTAGGAGGAAGTCAGGAAAAGGAAGAAGAGTGTGTAGCATTGCAGTTGTATCTCAGCTGTTCTCTGAATAGGATCGTGTCTCATCCTGGGATTAAGGGTTAGGGTGTTGTACATTATCATCATCACCTTCCCCTCATTAACTGAAAAGCTTGTGAATCCTTGGTATTTGAGCGTTTTATTCATTATTTGGATGTTTTGGAATGGGCTGGGAATTTAGTATTTTCCCCATTTAATATAATGAAACAAAGGCTCTTGCCATCCAAAAATTCACTCTTCAACACATTTGCAGGAATGGATTAGATTTCAGTAATGAGGGATGTCTGTATACTCTGGATGGTGCCAGGCCATTTCAGGGTGTCTACTTTGTTATTGCTCAAAAATTCACATCATACTGATCTAGAAACTGCTCTATAGGTCCCATATTGTACTAAATGTTGTTTTCTTCACTCTATCTCCACTGTTCATGGCAGCACAGAGCTTGAAGTGCAGAAATGATTTAATTGTGTATGGGACACCATAATATTAATAAAGCATAACCTGAAATTGTGACATTTACCTGCAACAACAACACTACTATTTATGTCCCATAATGTAGTGGGTTATGGGCAAAAGTGTGTTTACATGTGCGAATGTTTAGAAATATTTCCACCATATCTGTAACTGGAATTACACATAATGCAGAAATGTCTGCATACGGTATGTGCAACGAATCTGCAAAAGTGCACAAAGAGGAGAAAAGGGCACCTTATTGGGAACCCTTGAAACTGGTTATTTTTCTGCATCATTCATGTTTCAAAAGTGGCTCGTGGGTTGCCATAACAACAGCTAAACAATGGAAGGAAAAAGGACTGGAAGCTGCAATGTGGTAAAAGAAAAATATTTTCTTGAAGAAGATAATTGAATAAAAAGAAAGAGTATGCCAAGATCAAAGGTCAGGCGAAATCAACTATATGTAGAAAAAAAAACACTTAAACAGAGGTGCAGGGTTTTTTTTTCCATTTCCACTTAGCCACCCCAGGTCTGAAGATGGAACCGGCTGCCATTATTCACCTAGCCATAGGGCAGAGATGTAAGTGGTGGTGGAGGCTGCCTCGTGGAGAAGGAGGTGACCCCGAAGAAGAACCTGTGCTAATTACTGCGGCTTACTTACCTTGTAGATGCTTTTATCAAAAAAGCATTCCACATTGCTTGCAAATTTTACACGCTAATCCTTTCGTACAGCTGTGCTATTTATCAGGTTAAGCACTTTCCTCGGTGGTACAATAGCAGGACATCTGCTGGGACCTGAAGTTGCATTGCATCCCGCAACTACACCACCTTGCTGATCTGATAGCGAAAAACACTGCTCCATTTCAGGCACCTACGAATACTTCTATATGCTTAAACAAACATTTATGTAGATGCTGGTTTGTAGATACAACACTGCAATGCAAAGCTCTAGTAGCACGTGTTGAGCTGAACTGCAAACAAACCATAAGAAATCTTGATGTGTTTAACCTCAAAATACTCAGTCAAGCCCAAGTGTGGAAAATGCACACCAATTGTCAGACAGAGCAAACATTCAGACTTAAGCCTTGGTAGCAGGAGTGCTCTTTTTTAGGCCTGTATCTATGAGATGGCTGTAAGCAGTGTCACAGAGACAAACCATGAAGCCCTTGACAGGTGGACAGTGAACAAAGCATCTTAATCCTGACTGTGAGTGAACGTGGACTATGAGGAAGAAAAGGCAGTGTGTAGTGGGAGGAGTGCAGGGGTTACATGCCTCTATCTGAGAACATTCCTGCAATCAATGGATATTTGATCCTCTGTTGTCAAGGGTGCTATAAAGTTATTTATACTGAAAACTGGGGTGTTCTCCTTTTCCAAAAGCATCATCACAACACTAACATGTTTCAGGAAAAAGTGTTATACTATCCACGCACACTGGTCTTTTCTTGTTTTTAATTCATTGGTCATTAAAGTACTTATTTTAAAGAAACTATGTTAGACTGACACTCACTTGAGATTGGCAAGGGGACATCAGCCGCAGGATGTAGTAGCTCAAAGAAGCTGCCATGTAGCTCTTGAACAAAAAGAAAACCGGGCTAACAATGTATAACATGGGATCTCGCTGCCATGACAGGTCACACTAGGGCAAGCGCCAGTGCCACCCTGCCACTGGAGATTCCCCACCAGGAGTTCAATATGCAAGTAAAATATGACAATATTCACAGCAACACTGCTTATTGCTATAAGGGACCAGGGCAGCAAAAAAGTATGGCACTGTATACCAAATTAGCCCTCACTGTGCTGGCATCTATTTACTCCTGTCTTCATCTCCTCTGCTGTCTCAGTGCTTTGTGATCTCCATGCCTCCTCTCCTCTAATCCTCTCTCACTCCTCTCCTCCTCCTCAGACCCTTCTGTTGTACAGCTGGCTTCTGCTAACTGAGGAATGTACATGCAAAATGGATTATGAGTCAGAATTTGGGCCGGCAGGATTTGGCTGGTGCTTTATATACTGACAGGCACTGAAATTGCGGGCCTGACTCAAACTGTTAGCTGACCGAAATTACGCGGTTAGTATTAACGCATGTCGAACATACTAGAAGTTTGATTATTATCCGCTTGGGAACACATTAGTAGACACAGTTCCTTAGGTTGTTACACAAAATGATTTATCAGAGGAAATGTCATTTATTTTGAGCATGGAGGACCACTCAGATGCAGGGCTTGTATAGTGCTTACTGGTCCATCCTCATGCTCAGCTTTGCAGGGGATTGGAATTTTGTACCATCAGTGTGAACTCCACTTCCTAATCCCCCCCTGAAGATGAGCCACTCCTACTTGCTCATTACACCGAACAGTGAGAGTGCACATTTTCCTCCATTCTTCTGGCTGGCTGAGGAACAGGCACAAACCCTATGATTCCTTCAAGAACCCACATATAGTAGTGCTCATGGAAAAGCATAGCCATAAAAAAGTAACTGCAAGATGTATAATTTTATGCTAAGTAATCTGCTCTAAATGATATACCTGTCTCAGGCTTATCGTTCGCCACTCTTAGCACAGGGAGAAGAGGGCAACTCCGCGACGGTGAAGAACGCACGCGTCTGCACCGTCGCCGCGTGGACCTCAGCTGCACCTGCTAGCACCGCAGCCGCTCCCCTGTTCCCCATCCCCGAAGAACAGCTCGGCTATGAAGTGGGGAGCCGGCAGACAAACGCACCCACGCTGCTGCAAAATTACATCTGGAAGCAAGCCGAATGCATGAATAAAAACTGAAGGATTAAATGGAATTATTTCTTTCTCTACAGTCCCAGGCAAATGGCACACATTTCTTAGCACTGGCTCATATAAGACGCAGAAAACAGATCTGCCCCCTCAAAAATGAATGGTGGCGGTGACAAGGACGACTGGCTAGGGTTCGCCACGTGACCCTGATCATCTCATCGCACAGCAGCCGTCCCTGAGAGAAAGGACACACAGAAGCAAGACGGAGAAGGAAGTCTAAGCAGAATTCACGGTACCAGATCACCCTGGTGAAGTGTCCGTTCCGGGACACCAAAAGCTTTTCCACCTCCTAATCGGTTCCCCGGCAGTGAGAATCAGAGGGCGCTCACTTTGAGATTGCACAGCCCTCATTTACATGCACTGTGCATAAACCTATGTTGCCTTTCACCCTTTAAAACCATGCAGCTTGACATACTTCAGTATGACACGCAATAATGAAGCATACCACAGAAAAAGGAGTAAATAAATATATAGGATGAGAAGAATGAACATGTCTGATTTTGTGTATTTTTTTATTAGCCCAGTCATGCAGAAGGATATTCATTCAGGCTCTGGTCCATTAGTCCCTGTCTCTCACAGATAAAATCTCCCCCCCATCACCCCCCACTCCTCCTCTATGGTGTAGGACGTGTCTGCCATATAATGAAGTCTGAGCATTGAGCAAATGACTGAGACCCTTTTAGTGCAGGCTATGGAGCTCTTCATTTAAAATCACTCAAAAACATATCTGCGACTGCCTCCATGCTCCAAGTCTTCTAGATTGGAGCTCTGCTGTCTACAGAGGAGGAATCATCTACCAAAACTGAGTTGGCCAAGCCTTAAGGCCTGGCCACAACTTCACAGGCGTTCACAAAACTTTTTTAAGACCCCAGTTGATGGGAAAAGAAAAGTTTTAAAAAGGCTAAAGGGCAGCAGCTATTCAGCTAGATGAAAAAATGAAAGATATTATTTCAGTCACTGAAATGGGCCTCATGTCCAGACAAGAAAACATAGATGCAATGTGGCATACAGTCAGCAGGAGCTGAGAACATTCTTCAGCCTTTGTTTAATAAGGAATTCCTCCTGATCAGTGCAGTTTGATGCCGGCAGGAGACCAATGCCAAAACAAGGTTTTCTAACCAGTCGTTGTCACAATTATCCTACTGCATACAGGAACGGTTACTGGGACAATTGTGGAAGGTCAATAAGAAAAGCAGCATCACAAGATACAAATGTATTCTTAACCAGGTGACACACTGTATCATGCTGCTCCATTGCTGACAACTACAGGACTGGACCCTGGCTGCATTAAGAAAAGGGCCTACGATCATTTAAGAACTGCCAGGAGCATTTACTTTACACGTGCATACGTTCTTTTATCCAGAGCATCATTCAAGAAGAATCACCGCTGCCCACTACTTCTCTTGAAAGCGTGCTTCTACCGGCCGATGTCCTTCACTGAAAAGGCCTTTCGCCCTTCTTGCTATGCTCACTTTACCCCTTGAGGCAGTTCCATGTGACAGATCAGCCACTTCCACAGCCTTTGTCACTTATGTGTTTGTGAACTCTGCACTGACAATAACAGCTTGTTTAAGGTCATTGAGGTCGCACTGGCTTTTAGCAGCAGGCCCAGGGGCAATCGGATTGTACGTATAAGTGAAAGGATTGTTGGCGGAAAAACTAAATATTTCACATGCTGTAACATACCTATGTTGAGCACATATTTTTCAAATCGGAGACGTAGACCTTTTAAGGCTCCGTTTTCTTTCAGTTTATTGTGTGTTTTTTTGCTTGATACTTTTGTAAATCTTTAAAGAGCGAGTCAAAAGTTTGAGTACACATGCTGTAAGCAGTTTTTTTTCTAATAAAGGACAAATCTTTTACATGCAGGTGTTTACTCTGAGATGTTCTTCTCCAGAAAATTCTTGAACGAGTTTGAAGTGTATTACAGGTTGTTATATTGCTGATGAATAATTCTTCAACTAAGCAAAGCTCTGATGGAACGACTTGCCTCTAAGAAGCGCTGTGGTAGGCATGATGGTTGAGATTGCCATGAATCTGGTACAGATCAGTGACTCTGTTACCAGCAAAGCAGGCTCAGCCTGGAAACCACACAGGTACTACTCATGTGCTCAACATCTCGGTCTTCCAAAGACTCAGCACCTGGGTATGAACATTTGAATTTTAAATTTTGAAATGCCCTTTTTCTGCAAGTTTTGGCTCAGCCAGGTCTAGTTTTATGCAGGTGTGCTTAAACTTTTGACTGGTATATTTAATATTTCACATTAAGCGACCAGTTGAGCATTGTGCACTGCATGTTTATGTAATGAAAATGATGCCACCTTGCCTGAGATGCCACAGCTCTGGGTAAAGTGTGATGCATCTTCCTTTTGGCTATGTCAGCCTCACTTTTCTCAAAAGACTCTTCTGGAATCAGACACTGACTGAATAAATACCGTTATATTGAAGAAGAACAACAGTGACAACAAAATAATGACTGACTCAGCCAGGTCCTTAATCAGAAGGAAAATTCATGTTTATCTTTATTTTCACATTTTCTCCTATCTTCGATGCGCCTTATATGTCAGGAACATATTTTCTGAGGCCTCTTAAAAACAGATAAGCGTGACAAAACCAATCTGGCACTGAACATTATTCTGGTGCAATGATTCCAATCTACAGTTAGTGAGGAAGAGAAAATCCATTTTCCTTTTGCTATGATTTGCGCCTGTTATCGATAAAACATGGACTATGACCACAAAGCAGACATCTGAACATGAACAGGCTCAGGCAAAAACAAGCATACACACGTGCGCACACATAAACACACACACACGCTTGCACATCCAGGTGCATAAACACAGAAATCTGGGATCATAAAAACAAACTTGACAAATTAATACGTGCACAACCTCACAAGCCGACATAACGTGCACCCAGACAGACAACTTTTAATCCCTAAAATTTTGGAATTACAAATATATTGTCTGTGCCCTGTTTACACGCTTACTTTTGTGCTCATGTTTTGCATTTACAAGTCCACATAAGCTCCATATTTCCTTTATTAAGAGGATGTCTGTTGATGAAATGTGATGTAAATGCAAGAGAAATATAAAGCAAGGTGGATCACCTTCTGGATCTGGCCACTAGGGGCGTTTCTTCCTAAGCCTGATCATGAGCACAAACAGAAGCGGAGAGGATTCTGTTGATATGACCGGACAATGGGTGTCATTCTATCCTGCATGTAACTGCACCTGGGAGAGGTGGTATCCTCCACATAATAACACCTTAATAGACAGCAATTACACATTTTGCTATAATTAGTCTCATGCAACTTGACAAAGACTTAAAATGCATGTTAAGAATTCCCTCAAAAGCCCTGTAATTGCAGGTTTGACTCAGAAATTCAGGGACTCTCTTAAAAAAAAGATCAAAACAAAACCAATATTGTCGGGGCATTTTAGGGTTATCACGTAAAGAATTATTGGCTGTATACAAGCAATTAGTAGTATAATTTAGGCTGTAATTACATGACATGTGGTAATTGCCAGGTAATTCTTAAGGCGTTTCTGAAACATGCTGTAAGCTTATGCTACAGGTTCTCCCTTAATCATCACACCGTTGCAATGGATGCATCCGTTTGTTTAAGCGCTTGTCAGAACTCAGCAAGACGGTTATTTCCGAGGGTTAACGCTGCAAAGGCAAAAGAGCCACTGAAAACAGATTTCTGTGCAACTGTTAGCTTTTTGTGCTGTACAGCTCACAGTGTGGCTGCATTTTGTGTAGGAGCCAGCTGGAATCATGCTGTATGAGTCAAAGCACAAATCTGTAGGTACAAGTACAATTGTAACAAGCCAGAGTTTTGACAAATGCTGTATTTGGCCCCATGGAGGTTTGGTTAGAGACCATCGCTTAGAGGGATATAGGGCACGGAGTGTAAGACATGACAAATCTCTCTATACTTAGCCACAGCTGCTCGGGAAAAAAGCCTAACTAGGTTACCTGCTTTTTTCTGCATTATATGTGGAGGAGGATCAATGTTTATAATTAGTAAAAATCTGTTTGGCCCTAAAGATCACGTTTAAAGTGCCTCATGAGCCAATGCAGTTTGACTACCTGTGTCCAACTGGACAGATCCTGTCCCATGTGGGGTGCGGTTTGACTGCTTCTGCCAAAGTAGAAGGACTCAGAGCGTCTACAGATCACATGAGCAAATGCCGAGCGACAAATACTCATGAGTGGCACCTATCCTTAGAGTTGGCTTCATGAACTCTATACAAGGCACTGGTTGATAAGCACAACTTTATTGAATTTTAGCTAGACTATGTAGACGTAGTCTGGATCTGCTTATGCACCCTGTCACGGAAAGCAGGAGGAAAAATTAGACCACTGGCTCCCTTTCTCATGACCTACCATGATAACAGCTGCAAACCCACTATGAGGAAGCAGATGGTTACATACCTTGCGAATGCCTTCCTTGGACTCCTCTACGTTGTTGTCAGCTCCTCCGGTCCGGTTGATCATGCGCCACATTTGTGCATACATGGGGTCCCTCTCAAAGGGGTTCATGCCCTTGCTGCGCACCTGGTCATACACAGCCGAGTCCAGCACCGTCCCGTACGGCAACTCTGTCTGTTTGGAAAGGTCCTGGAGAGACCTGTAAGGCAGAGCGACGCCAGTGTTACTGTCTGATCTTCTCTACTACTGTGTCAGGGAGAGGGAGGGAGGGAGAAGCAGAACAAGATGGAAACCTTACAGTATGTACACAACAAGCCATCTGTCCGTTTTCAATAAAGGTCCAGAGCCAACTGCAGAAAGACATGGGTGCAAAAGGCAGTATACTCAGGACAGAATGTTGGCCAGCATACACCCAAATGCACACAGTTACTCACAAATCCACGAAGGCAGTGCAATTTGATAGCACTAAAACATCTTTATATTTGAGTGGAAAGCACAGTAGAACGGGAAACATAAACGGGGAGAGCGAGCTAATGCTACACGGCTTTGCCCTACAACGCTTCCCCTAATACGTTTATAGTCTGGGGCACGTAGGATTGCAGGCCGAGCCACCTCCTGGATTATCAACCTGTTGTTCATACAGTCTATATGTAAAATATGTTCCTTGACTATTTTAAACATAGAGAACGTAAGATGGTAACAAATTGAAGCCAAGTGGAGGACAGGAGAGAATGAGAGGGGAAATAGTAGGACAGGGAGCATAGGACACAGTGACATAGAGAGAGTGATGTTAGAAACCATGAACATTTGCTTGAGAAAATGATCTTTCATACTGCAGAATCCATGGACGACACAAGGGAACACAGACAGTGTAAAATCCGTATACGGTGTGTTCCGGTCCATGTTCAACATGGAGCATGAAGTAACAGGTGCCCAGTGACAGGGTCTGGTGGGGCAGGTGGAGCCCATTTGCCTCCTTAATATGTACACACATACAAACAAATACCCATGAAACTACACTAAACAGGAAAGATGCTGTCAGCATTATTCACTGCTTGTTACCATTAATAGCCATCCAACCAAAGAAAACAACTCCCCGTAGTAATTTTTTTTAAAGTAAATAAAGGAAAAATTAAATAATGCATTACATATTGAGTGGGCACCAGTCTGTATTTTTATATTATCTCTGCCACTTGGGAAATTAAGGTTATTTTAATTACCATGCAACGGCTTGATAAGCCCTTAAACAGTTTCCATTTTGATCAGTAATATTAGACCATTACAGAAACTAATTACTGTTTGTTTGTCAAACTGCCAAACAGCATAAACATGAAAACAAAGAAATGCGGTTTTAAGAAGGACAAGTACATTATTAGTCACATCTATTAAGGACAGATAGATTTTTGTTGTCACGAATATCAAACACAACTTCATAATCCTCAGAATAAGCCATTGCTGATTCATGTACAGTATGACACAAGCATCAAAATTTAAACTGAAATAAAGAAACTGCATTAGATTATCACTTAATATGTGATAATTCTCCCATGTAGTGAGAGCAGCTTCAGGATAACACTGAGAAGGTCTACAGGAATTCCACAAGGAAGTCCTGTGATTCACTTTGGTTTGATGGAGAAGAGAACTCCTGTGGTTCACAGCTCCAAGACAGCTCCATAAATGTTTTGGTGAGATTGATGTCCTGCAATTTCCTTGGCTATAGAAGATGGTTAACTGGAGCTTTTTGTGCTACAAACCCTGTCATTTGTACGCTGCAGACAAAAGGCTCTCTCATTGACAGCTCTACCTCCCAGTGAAGTTCCTGTTCTTCCTATGCCTGACTGATCTCGCTGCCTGTGTGGGCATCTGCCTATGCCCACCCACCACTGCCCCTTTGGTAAGGCTGCAGTGGCTTTTGGTTCTCCCAAGTACAGTCTTCTCTTTGGTGAGAGGTCCTCCTCATGCTCTAGCAATTTCTGCAGCCTCTGGCCCCAGGTAGCATGCTGCTCCCTAGCAATTACACCCTATCATCAGACAAGGTCTCCTTCTCAAGGCCATGTTAGCTCCTAATACTGAGATTGGCTCACTGGCTCAGAATGGCTGCAACTGAAAGACCTGCATAGGAAGCCTCTCATATTTGTACGCAGAGGCCACCTCCTTATTTGTGACAATCCCATACTTTGCATATATATAACATATGGCTCATATACCTATTTTAAATTCTTTCCATCACTTTTTATGAGATTCCGTTACTTTCAACTGGGCTACTCTCATCTTATATGCAGGAGACGTGTTTAGTTTGGACCAGTACCTGGATGCTTTGGGTTTATGGCACAGTGGATGTTCTTGGCCAATATGGAGGGTAAAATCAACAGAAAGTTGGTGCTGTACAAACAATTATTGCCCCATTCCCTATTCTAAGTCTCTCTTCTATTGTTTCTACTGTATCCCTCCCAGCCTGCAGAGGAGAGAGTGCACTACCAGGCATGAATGAAGAGGTGATGCGGAATGTCTAAACAGTCGTGTATTTCCACACTGGCCATTACAATTTTTGTCAGATCACAGGCCATTTAATTGCAAAGATCTGAGTTTGTTTCCCCCCCAGTACTTATTTCATGAATCTTTTACAATTTGCCAGAATGAAGCAGCACATCACTCCTCTTTAATACAACAGGCCCCTGGGTGTAGAATTTAGACACTAATTATTGCAGTAATGACCCCAGAAGATTCTACACATTAAACATAATACATTGAAATTTATGGAAATCCTAATTAGCCTCACAAAAGTAGAACCAAGCAATCCAGACAGGACTCATTAATGACGTTTAATGCCAAAGAAAAACAAACAAAAAGAAAAAAAAATGGATTCACACTGCCTCGGTAACATTCTGAAAACTGATCCTCGACATGAGATACTTCATAACCACAATTAACTATATGACTGTTAGGCATCTGCTGTGTGATTACCGCAGTTATACAGCAATTTACTGATTTTCTTCTGGAAGCAGAAAAACAAGTGATGGCTAGGAACTGCAAGTACAACATGATAACCTCTGTATTTGTGGCTAAAACAAGTTCGTTGCTGTCCCCTTTGGCATTTTTGATGCCCCAGATCTAGCAGGGCCCTTTATGTGGGCACAGCATAATCAGGACGTGGTATTTATGAAATCATTTTTAAACACGGATCAAGACAAGTTATTGTGTGTATACTTATCCCTAGAACAGTATATATAAAAGTATGTATGAGCAAGACAGACACAAAAAAGAAAAAAAAAACATGGTGACTTCAATCAGACAGAAGTGACTGTTCTGCCACTGAAAATCATCTCCCTGGTTATACACACAATTCAAGGGCCATCCTGTAAATTTCAACTGTGTTCCCTCTCTTCTGCCGAGATATAACATCATTTGCTATACTTCGCTTTGATTTCAACTGAATTGCATTGCTCTGCTCAATGTACTTCCACAATCAAGTAGAGAATCATTTCTTTTAATATGTGTATCCTGTTATTGTTTTTTTTCCATTAAACCTCATCTTCTCATTACACCCTCACAAGCTTTGACTATTCATTTTCTTATCAGTTGTGTTGAATTATGTCCTGCTTTTATGTTTTCTGTGCATCAATGGGGATAAGGGCATCTTCTAAGAAAGTGAGCAATAATGACATCCAATTCTAGTGAAAAGTGTCCTTGGAGAGTCAGCAGGAAGTTGGAGCGGCATCAGCAAATGGTTTGCCCTTCCTCACTCTACCATACCAGGACACAGCAGAGAGCCTCTGCACCCCCCTCCAACCCCAGCAGACTTACTGAATGGAGCTCTCAATGCGGGTGATGGTGAGGAAGGCAGCCAGGTTGGCAGTGTAGGAGGAGATGACGATGAGAGCGAAGAGCCACCAGATGCCCATCATCATCCGAGTGGCCAGCGTGGTGTACGGCACCTCGCCGCCTGAGGAAAAAATGAAAAAAACGAGAAGAGACTCATTCCAGGGCAAATTTTCCTATAAATTCTCATTGCACTGCTTTTTTTTTGTATTTTTGGCTTAGCTGGCCCTTATAAAATAAAGTGACAGTTTACAGCCCAGCCTTTACAGCAAGTGCGTAAGTACCTGGGTGAATGATGCTGGCACATGTCTCCTTGGATTTAATCCTGCAAATTTTGCATGACCAGCCAAGGTCCTTAATCCCTGAAGCGCAAGTTGCCCTGAGCTGCATTATGTTCTAACCTCACTGTTGGGGAAACAATAGACCTAAAATGGGTGACACATCCAAGAATTCAAAAAGCAGAATGTAATCTTAATTCTGATAGGGAAAGAGGAGAAAAACACAGGAATAACACTAGGCACCAGACCAGTGATAGATTGTTTGAATCACCGTCTCTCCACACTGAGGGCTGTTAAAAATTAGTCTCATTCATCCTTGTACCTTGAGGATCATTGTGTTCTTATGTGTAATAAAAGCCAGATATTTCAATCCCTTCAGCAAAGGGACTCAATAAAATGTCTGAAAGCAGCCATCTCCACTGCTGTCCTCTGGGTTTATCCATCTTGCTGAGGCAGTTGTCAGTTGACACAAACTCATATTTCCTAAGGGTTGTGCACGTTCCGTTTGGATGCTGCTGCCACCGCAATATGCGCATGTTGTGCTGTGACTGCATTCTTTGGCTGGACGTGATCAGAGCAACATTTAAGATGGAGCTCTGTCATTGGCAGTGCTTCCCACAAGCACAGGAAAGGATGTTATTGCGGTTTTGCAGAATCTGTCCTGGACAGGGGTGAACCGTGACTGTCGTCTTCACATGCGGAATTTGTGGTTCCTGATTATTCATTCTGCTTTTTTCTTTCCTATTTCCCTGTCCCTCTACTACAAGTTATGTTAGTACGTTCCAGTGCTGTTATCTGAAGGACGTCGAGAGGAATTGTGAGAGCTCCCAGGAGGGGGGTTAGGTAAAGAATGAGCAATCCTTCCAATTGTCTATGCAAACTTCTCTTTTTCCATACCCACACATGTTGCTCATATACCTGAAAAGAACCATCTTCATACAAAAACATTCTCAAAAAAGAAAAAACTTCTCCCAAAATACAGATCATTAAGACATTAAAATGGTTCCACTTAACCTAAATATTGTGAGGGTCACTGCAAACACATCAGATGCATAAACATAGTCATTTTAGATTAAAAAAACATTATCTATACACCCTACATACACAGTTTTATTATTGTGGATGTAACCTTGCTAAGCTGAGAGCACCTTGTTCAAAAACACAGCAGGGAGGGGATTAAGAGAGAAGGGCAAAACAAGCAGATTTTCTGAAAGTCACACGTGAGCAAAAGAGGCCATGTCACAGGAGGTGGTCTACTGATGGTTAGATGACAATGATGAGTTTGAACATTATTGGGAATGGCCCTAGCCCTGCATTTCCTCAGCCGCGCTTGTCGTGCAGCTGTTGAAGTGAGACAAGCTATGATGGAGGCCTTATCCAGGAGAACCCATTTTGGATCTGAAACCTTTGGGTTCACTAGACCAGAACACACAAAAGCAAATACGGACCACCATGTAAACTCATGCTCCAAACAGACACGTATGATTCAAATGGTCAAGACTTTCATCAAGTGCAACGTCCAGCAAATGTGTGATCATATGTACAAAGTAGATCTCAAGTGCTCTGGTTTGCAGGACAAAATATGTTCTTCATCAGAGGAAAGGAGAATTTCCTCATGTCATGTCTGAAATGTTAGCCAATGAATAACTGATTTTCTAGTCAAGGTAGCAAAAATTTATGCATGAAATCAGAACAAGTAAACTGCCCCTCTACCACTGAGGAAAGTACTTACATAACTTTTATTTAATAAGTTCAAGCATGTAAAAAGCTTTTGATTTTGAATATGAGTTAAAGAAACTACAAGGTGAGAACTATGCCAGTGTTTATTGATCTTTAGTTAATTTAGTTTTAGTTTACTTAACTAAAAAAAGAAAATAAATAAAAATAAATACATTTTTGTGAAATAGCTGATAAAGTCATGCAATCGGAGAGGAAGAAACTCTCTGTCTGTCTGTCTGGCTGGTGTGACAGTCCAAATCCCCCCCATTCCTCTTTCCAACCCTCAGCACTTACAGTAAAGCAACATCAAATGAGCACTTTGAAGCTCCTGTACATTCCAACATGAAAAACTTTATACCTGTGTACCGTATAAAGCCTGAAATCTCTCACACACCCTGACAAACTTAACATTCTTCTGATGAGTACAGTGGGATTTATTTAATTATTTCTTTCTTTCCAAGCACACATGGTCAATAAATAACTTAAGAGCAACCCAAAGCCAATGTTTGGAAGTGGGCGTGCTGTATCACCTTCATGCCTCTGGTCTAGTGTTTGCTCTGAGTTCTGGAAGACTGCAATTTAGTCTGCTTATTTGGGCTCTCATTATAGGATTGGTTGGCAAATAAAACAGTTAATTTATATCTGGTTTACGCTGCAAGGCCTGGGATGTGCTCGCAAAGTGCTATCTCACCTCGCAGTCATAGCAAAGCTCCCCACACCACATGCCAGCGTGATGAAAATAGAATAAAGAGAAGTGTTTCACGGGAGACCTCTGCGTCCAGAGCATCTGAGCAGCGACATGCTGACGATAATCTTGTAGAGCAAGATGGAGGCAGCTGGAGAACAAAGGGAACATGCTGTAGGAGTGATAGGTCTGTAAAGGGAAAATGTGGCAATTCACGCCACCTTGGAATACGACGTGTGCAGCTGATGTATCATAGGAGTTACTTGGTTCTGGGCAACAGTCCTGCTTTCCTACTAGTGGTGGCTCTGGGTAGGAACATTGCATAAATAAAGTATGGCAGGGAAAAAGTAAACAAATGGGCATTTAAATGCAGCATGTGGAGCTGCTTCAGAGCAGAACGATGCAGGAGATACCAGCTGGATTTGATCCTGGCATCCTGTGGTTTGGTTGGCAGCACTCAGGGGTCAAAGGGTGGGACAGGGGGCATGGAGATAATCTCCTATATCTCAAAAAGGCAATCTTCTGAAAGTTTCCGATCATCCAGAGCACGGGGACTCGTCGGTCTCATTGCCATCATCCTCTCCAGGAAGTTTGCATACAAAGGAAAGGAAATGAATGCTGTTCTGTAATATCTACAGTTTGATTCATGGGGCACACTTAGAGAAAAAAAAGAAGATGGTGCTGCATTCCTGCATCACTCCTCACAAAACTATTTGGGAGCTTGTAAATTTTTTTAGATAACCTACTCCTCAAAGATGTTATCAAAACAAATCAGTTTGAAACCCATCCAGTGGTCTCCATCAGAGGCTCTTGAGATTCAGGTCATGTTTCTGAAGTGAGGCCCAGAATGACTGAAGGTGAACGGATCAACTGCCTTTTCTCTCTCATTATAATGGGGAACCACATACACCTCTTTTCACAGCTAACTGCTGCCGTTGGGGCTTTTTTCTTCTTCTCAGGCTCTGTCCCACCCTCTCACTGTTTAACACGTGCACACACAGTCACACGCACTATACACTACATAATGCTACACGCAAGCAGCCGTTTCAGTTAGCAAATCTGTACAGTAGGACCTCAGACATCATGTGCGAGTATGTGTTTCAGGGCAGCAGGTAGTGTATTGGCCCCTGCTGTTGTTATGCAGCTGAAGGACCCAGGGTTGAATTCCACCTCCTACTGTAACACCCTTAAACATCATACTTAAGGAAACAGCAAAAATGCATCAGCTGTATAAATGTATGAAGTGTTACAAGTAGCTTTGTATACAAACCTTGCATTGTAAATCAAAAAATAATACACAAAGATCTCATTTAACGCTCCTCAAATAGTCCTACCTATACAGTAGAGGCTAAAACATACTCATAAACACACATACACGCACGCATCCAGGCACACACATTTAGATGCTACTTTTCTTGTGTCCAGGAAAGGCAAATAAGTCCACCGATCCATTTCAGAGGAGACACATGCCAATAGGAATCACTGAGTCGGTTAATCAAAAAGTGGGGAGCAGCAGTGCTCTCTGATGCTCTTTCAGACACACTCTAAACAAACTTTGCTAGATTTCAACTCAAAGGCACAGAAAATAAAGAACTGTGCGAGAAGGAACATCTTTGAACTTCAAAGAGCTGGTTGTGATGTGTCTGCCGTGCAGCTGTGTATTCCTTGCGTGGAAAGGAGTTTCTTCCTATGCAGAGAACTAATTATATGACTGAAGCTTAAATAATACCATAAATAGACTGACTCTTGAAGCGATTTACGAGATGCGTGTATTATTGTCTGTTGGGCGATTCCTCTCGTTTTGTACACCGATGTGAACGAAAGGCCGGGTGTGCACTGTGCAACTTTTTCAATTACACGGTTGTCTTTCTCCAAATTTCTTGCACCACCATCCCAGCTGTGCACACCGGCATCAACAGGGAATCGCACATTATAAGATTTGAGAGCAATTGTACAACAGTTTGAATTTCCTACCTATTTTTCATCACGTTGCCAGACAAGTTGGGAAAAAAACACACCAGGTTCATTTTTATTTTCTTTTGCACCCGTCTTCTGGAGACGTGTGGAACAAGCAATCACCTTCCTCCCATACGTCTACCAGCCTGTCATTCATCTCCACAGTCCAAAGCGATACAGCGCTCTCCAATTCCCCATCATTACGACTGTTGCCAGCTCTTGACGTATCACTGTCCAGCTCACGCTACACGTTTGTAGACAAAAGTGCCCCAAACATGTTTGAAACAACCAGAGCATCCATGACAGCTCTGTGATTTAATCGTGTCGCTGCTGCTCTCGCATTTGACCGTGTTAACACAGTGACTGGCAATTTAAAAAAAAAAAAACATTGCAACAATGGAAATTTATCTGTGCTAAACTGTTGCCTCTGAAAAAAGGGGTTTCAATATATGCGTTTAAACTTTGTACACTGAATTATGAACGTGCTGCCATATTGTGCCGAAATGACTGGTGGCGTCTTTTAAAAGTGTGCATAACTACTATTTCTCAGGGTCACAAGCACTGATTCTCTTGCACAAAAATGCTCACGTGTAATGTGCTTGATTTACGATATGTGGCATTACACACGATGCAAAATCTCGAGGAAATCACCGGCATTTTCTTACATGCTTACTGTGTATGATTTTTACATGAAATTTCTTTGATGAATAAGAATACTGCTACGTTTTTTCAACATAACATTGCTACATTGCCACGATGCCTGAAAAATGAAGAATTTAATTCATTTATATTTGATGTTTTTCTCCAAAGCAGTTTACAGTATTAAATTAATTACAGTGATTTCCCCTTTTGCAGCTGGACATTTTGAGCAACAGAGACTAAGCACCTTGGTTCAGATTATTACAGCAGAAGGTGCGAGTCAAACCTGGATGTGTCATGTTTAAGGCAGTAGAACTAACTGATATTCAGCCTGCTCCCCCTGCTTAAACATGCCATGTAAACTTAAAAAAAAAAACACTCGCAACGTTGGAAACCAGTACAGGGATTATGTGAGTGTTTGCAAATTTGTGTATCTTTTTCTACTGACTTGGAAGGGAGGCTTTTTGAATCTTTTTCCTAAACTGCATACTGCAGTGGACTGAAAAGTGGAAAGTTCCAGCCACGTCTCAGCCCAGAAGTCCTGGCCATTAAGAGGTGTGGGGAGGGAGGGGATTTCTCATTACCCTTTCCCCCGGTCACATATGAAAAGAGGAGATAAAGAGCACAATAGCTACCCAAGTGTGGGGAGAAACTTATTTCCCTTTTGACTACTTCAGCAAAATTTTGCTGCTACTTAAAAAAAAGTTGCTGATCTGACAAATTCGTTCTGCTTGTTTGTTTTGTTGTTTGGACTTTCTTACCTAGTTTCTATTGATTTTTTAATACAATTTGGGATTAATAATGGTGGAAATGTATAAAGGATGTGTCAGAGTTCACCTGCTGACTTTTAACGCTGTTACAAGGAAACAATGTCAGCATAAAGAACATCACTGCTGCTTCACAACTAGTGTGCAGATACCCTGCCCTGTGACTAATTATCTTAGTTCCTATAACTTATTGGCAAGCACTAGGCGGTGCAATATTTTAAACATGGTAGGAGGACAAGGGTGACAGATACAGACAAGATTTCCAAAGCGGATACGTATAGCTGCAATCTTTATACGGATTTACAGCCACGGCGAGTTCATAGAAAAATCTGTAACAATTGGGGTCCAACCATTTTATTATTTTATCATATTATCAAAAACAACTCACTTTGAAGACAAATGAGGAGTCTGTCTGATCTGCAGTAAACTTACAGATGTAGGCAATTTGTTTCTTCCATAACTTTGGTGCAGTGCACCCAAGACATCCCCTCTCGTAGCTCTGCTCCCATCTGAGAACTTGCTTAGACACACAGTGGCTTCCACTGGAAGGGTTATTTAGTCTCATTTGGTAAAATTTGCTATTTGCAGTTTTAAACTTTGTGAGCTGTATTGGATCATTATCCTCTCTCTCAGGTTTATACAAAAATGCTACTTGAAAAAAGGTGCCCGGGCAGCACTGCTCCACTTCTCGGGGTGGGAAGGAGGAGGATTGTTCTTCATTTAAGAACTGATCCAGAGTCAACCAAACCGCCCCCTATTCTACACTTAACTGCCACGGGCTAAATGATCAGACTGGTTGTATCTGAACTCCCCAGCATGAAAGCTCTCGCCTTGCAGCCAGCCGTCTATTTTGTATAGGCGATTAATATTTCATTTAAGCAATGTCACTATCAATTTTTCATATTCATTTTTATCCTGAGATCCATCAGTGGGGGGGGGACATGACGGCTTTGGGAATTAATTCTAGAAGGGTTTCATGTTCCTTATGATTTCATTAGGACGTGTCATTTGTGTCAGTCACGTATCCGTCTGTCACAAAATGAATACAGAGCCGGAGCCTCTGCAAAGAGGCGGACAGGCTGGAGTGCTGGCAGGCTCCTGGAGGAGAGCATCGGACCCCACCGCCAGCTGTCCAACCGAAAGGAACAGAACAGAACAACACCAAATATAACAAAACATGATGGGCTGGAATGTTATAAAACAGAGAGGAATAGAGCTATAAGGTAAAGAAAAAGTTTCAGTGGAACCAATTGAAATGCAACATGAATGAATCAAATGGAAATCAAATGGATTTTAGCAGTTTCTGGAGAAAGTCAAATGGTGAGCCTCTGTCTCTGATGGGCGCAAGATGCAATTCTTTGAAAAACAAAAGCAGTTTCGTCCGTATCACTAAACACACGACATAGGCTATCAGGAAACAGGGAAATATACAGGCTATTTTTGAATACTTTTTTCAAATTGATTATTTCTGGCATAAAGGTCACTTTTATAATCAGAGTAAGAAAAACAGTGGAACAGAATGGAATTGAACTAAATGGAAAATTTTCATCTGTGCATTTCCAGCACAGGTTCGTACCAGGTAAGAAGCAAGCTCTTTATCAGTGAATGGATCCAATACGTGAAGCTACTTGGAAACAGAACAAATAAAATGAGACACGTATGAGCCACGCGAGACAACGGCTGACCAACTCCGTTTGATCCCGGTTCCTTTTCTGAAACTTTTAACCTTCACCACTCAAAAACACACAGTCTGCGCTCATCACGGAACTCCAGTTAACCCTGGCCTCTAATTTTCCATCTGAAACGCCTGCTTAATCCCAGCCCCGCAGAAGGCACACCAATTTCACCCTCGCTCTAAAATGGCTCGTCTAATCCTGCTGTGAAGACAATTCAATCACCTCTAAGCAAGGGGCAAAGTGGTGGGGGATGAGGGTGGCTGTCAAGTTTTTTTGGGGTTGCCGAGGCCTCTTTACTTTCCTTCTTTACTGTCTATTGTACTCACCAATTTAGCTAATAGATTGAAAGCAACAAACACCCAGGAAGGTTGCAGCACCTTGATTTCTAAGCCAACAAAGTTGCTACTTACACCAAAGGTCCTCTTTGTGTTCAATCCTTAGAAATAAAAATCACATATATAATCGCATAATAGATGTACGGCAATATGAAACGAAAATGTATTTAAAAAGGGAAATTGGTGTGTTTCAACGGGAGGGTTCATCATTTTGTTGTATTTCCCTCAAACTGACCAAATCACACAATCTCCTTGTTTCAGGGAGTGCTCAAATTATATATTCTTTGTAGTCTGCTTTCGACTTTAGCCCACCTCCAATTTTTAGTTCTAAATTTGTCAGGAGTCAGGGAACAATTAGTAGCACTCGTGAAGGACACGCCAAGAATTTGAAATGAATGGAATTAACCTCATCCTTCACTCCAGACTGTGCACCGCACACATACAAGTCATTCCTGTTTATGTTTTTCTTTTTTCTACCCCAAGGGTTGATGGGATAGAATGCAAGGTCTTTTGACAAGCTGGGATGTGAACAGAGGGCCTGGGGCTTGTCTTAGCAGAGCACAGGAGATTAAAGCACCAGACGATAAACACATCCACTGGTCTGCAGCTGCCGGTGAAGCCACGGTTTGTTCACTGTCACCCGGCGCTGGAACGGGACTTTGATCCCAAGCGCTCGACACCGTGTCCACCGTGAGGTGGGGAGGGGGTGTGAGAGGCCACACGTGTGCTGGAGTACACCGCAGAGTTGCGTCCAAAGGAATTATGCATGATGTGTGTGATGAGAGCTGAGCACGACGGTTTCCCAGAGCCCTGCAGGCCAGGACTATGACACGTGCTGTGGACGTGCGCTGGAGGTGGTCAGCAGACATGTCCTGGTTGCTCCTTTCTCATGTATCTGCCCATTTCAGACTCTTGCATATGCAAACACATGTTCAACACCAACATTCTTTTTATCCCTTATTTTGCTGCTGCCCAAGAGAAACACATTAATACACATGTACAGCGTATATCTCTTGCACAGATGCCACAATCTATCACTCTTACACACATGTACATTTGGTCACCCCCAGCCAGGCTCACCCTCCATCAATCTTCTGCTACAGCTCTGCAGAGATACAATCTGTCTTGTGAGTGGGTTGTGACTCAGACGAGGAAGGGCAACTCCCTCTGTGCCCCGATGCTGGGAAGGCGAGCATTAGTGTCGCCAATGTCAGATCTCCTTTAATCATCACAGATCAGAACCACTAGAGAGTCACCTGCAGCAAAGAGCCCTGAAGACCCTGTCATGACACCCGGATGCTGAACTTTCACTCTGGGGGGGAGTCTGTCCGTTCAAGCAGCATATCGCCATGCAAAGACATGGAAAGTGTTGGTCTCCAGAGAGCTCGACCCCGATTGACCCATTCTGCTCACAGCTGTCTCACCCCGTGCATCCCAAGGAGCAGGTACAGGAATTGCTGACCCCCGTACATGCGATCACTTACTGTCCTCTGTTTCCCTGAAGCACAATAATACATACTGTCCTTGTGTATAGCTGCAGTTCTGCTGCTTCAACGTACACACTCCTGCCTCTGTGTTTAAGCGTGAATGAACTGTGAACGGAATGTGAAGAGCATGAAAAGTTTCTCCTGACCTCTGGAATCTGGACTCACGTCTGACCCAAAAGGCCTTTGCAGCAGTTGGCTCCATCTCTCCCTGAAGGGACTGGTATTCGGGTTCATAGATGGGAAGGCTCCCATGTGATATGCATTTCAGAGACTGCAGGGCCTAAAAATTGTACCATGCTCAATTTCTGCTGCCAGTCAGCCTTTGAATTCTCTTATCTTTGCTCCGTAGGGCAAAACCTGAACAATATCGATGGGCTCGTGGGTGGTATTAATACTGGGTCCTGAATGTTTCTTTGCCTTGTACATTCCACACCATTGTGGCAGGGCGTGGTTCGAGACTCTCAAGAGGACTGTGGTCAGTAAGATATTGTGTGTGAACTTCTTGAACACCATCAAAGACTGCTTACACCAATATTGTGCAACACAGTGACGGACTGGATAACCTTGGTGTCTCACAGTACCTGAGATGGAACCTGGTGTCTAGGTTTAAATCAGGCTTAGGGCTCTAGAATCTGAATGGTTCTCCTTATGTTCACGATCTTATGACGTGCAGAAGAAAGCAAAAGCACCTTTATTTCTTGCTCAATGATGCATACGGAGGAGTGTGTTCAACGGGGTAACGTATGTGGTCTCTGTGTCTGACGCAGTGGCAGGACTTGTGTCTTTGTGCACTTCTGTCACCAAAAGTTTAAACAATGTGTGCGACTGAGGGTGTGCATCAGTATGTGCAACAGCATTCGCTAATGATGGTTCTCTGTGAATCTTTTTCCTCAGGAGGCCCAGAGCTCAGCCCTATGGCAAGCAGCCAGGCTCAGGGAGCACATAGGCCACAGTCCAGCATGGGGCGGCTGCTCCTCTCGCCCACACAGATTAAAGGCTAATGGCAGGGAGCGGGTAAATCTGCGTCTCACAGCTCTAGGGCCCTGTGTGCCAGCGATAAGCAAGGAATCCCACACGAGAGGCTTTTCACCGTAAGGGCTCCACAAAAAGCGTTCTTCAAGCCCTTAAAAAGGTCCCTCCCCAGTGTCAGTCATCTGAAAGTAGGGGGAGATGTCAGGAGCTTTACTTTTTAGATTCTCAACATGGCAGGACGAAGTAGCAGGTGGAGTTCTGTGAATAGTAATGAAAGACAGGTTTAAGTGTGCTGAGATCAGCAGATGAAAGAGGGGACGAGGGCCTGACCTGGCCTTTGGCAATGGAACGGAGAATTCTGACTTGGTCCAAGTATCCATGATCCAAGAATGTGTCTTTGTCTTTGGCTTTGTGCGTGGCAGTAGGTGGCAGGACACAGCTGCATGCGTTATAGTTTGTGTACGTAAAAAAAAAAGGTGGCGTGTGTATGTACAGTGTGTATTTGCACACGGTGTTAGCTGAGAGTCCATATCTCAACGAGTGTGTCTTTGCATGTCAAAAAAGGCTCTGTTATGTGTGTGTTTATCCCTGCAGCACCTCTGCTTGCATGGAGGATGAGTTGCTCAGCCTCGCTGAAACTAAACAGTAAGGGACTTTCTATCCAACAGAATTACTTACAATTAAAAATAGCCCTGTAAGCCCAACCAAAATGAATCTGAAATATTCTGTGTGGGAAGGAAAATTACGAGCGTACCTTAAACCAAATGAACTGTTCAAATGTCAAACAGAGATGGATTAAAAAACATGAAAAAGGTTATCGTCCGCTACAAGGGCCCAGTGAGCTGATCACATGACTGTGTGAAGTCACAATAAAACTGGGTCACGTTGAAATTTGCAACCAAATAATCCCAGCAGCAGGATTCTTTCCACATTTCTGTGCTACAAAAACACGTACACTCATCCGTACTTAGAACATCCCTTAAGGCCCATCATAAGGAAAAGACAAGGCACGAATACCAGGAGGCCTGGTAACTGAAATGTCATACCTGTTTCAGCTGGAAGATTTGATTTGATTATTCATCCTTGTCTCCTTTGCCACCGCTGAAGGTTTTCCTATCAGCTCAGAATCAATTTTCCCCCTGATAAGAATGCTAACGGATTCGCATGGATCCGTGGCAAGTGAGTTCCAACCACTTAGTTTGTGCTGGCATAAAGCCTGTGAGAGGAGTGCATGCTTTCATCAGCTCCACAAATTCCATGAATATTGTATAATTAAGATTTTATCCCGTAAGGCTACGCTAAGGTGTGTATGACTGCGCGGTGCGATTAAACGCAACTGTTTGTGTTCGCATGCCCTCTTTTGGTATAACTAACTGTTGTAAATAAGATCATGAAACAGTTACATTGCTAAGTTGATGCTATGTTTATGGGATGGCAGATGAGTGTTTTTTGTGTGTTATAGAATGAAGACTGTGCCACGTGAGGGCAGCTAAGCTGGCTTACATTTCATCAAAGAGCTGTTATTCGCTGTAAATAACAAACATCTAATGTTTCTCATTATGACATTTGTATTTATATGCAAAATGAACGACTCTGCTAGCTAGATGCAAATGTTCTGTTCCTCTACAAGCAGGGCACACGATAAGGAGAACTAATTTGTTGGAAGTGGAGCCAAATTTGTAGACAGTTGGCGATCTGGAGGAATGAACTTGAAATTTGTGCAAAGTTTTTCATTATGGGACTCAGAATCACGGCTAAAGTGATAGTGGGACTCTTCCTGCACGTAGCACTAATTAATTTTTTATTAATATGAATGGCTTTCCCTTAACAATAAAGAGCAATATCAATTTTTCTCCACTTTTATTGGGAAGGCTGGTCTGCAACAGCCTGAAATAAGTTTAATGATGGCCATAATGTATTTTTGTAGTGCAATAATGGGGCTTTCACACTGAGGCTGCAGTAGTCAAATGA
Source organism: Arapaima gigas (assembly GCA_900497675.1). Lineage (NCBI taxonomy): Eukaryota > Metazoa > Chordata > Actinopteri > Osteoglossiformes > Osteoglossidae > Arapaima > Arapaima gigas. The sequence continues at coordinate 67,604 of UFQX01000679.1, forward strand.
CAACCTGTAAACCAATAATAAGACTCTGCTGTATTAGGATACACCATTTGCGTAATATGTGTGTTTTTGCTTTAGAACTATTCTGTACTAAGTGAGGTTGTGTGCGTTTTTGTGCATTTTACACAAACACAGATGTCTTTCTGGCTCTGCTGGTGCTTTTTTTTCGCCTGTGGATCCAATCTTTAGCTCCACTATTCCAACCGAAGGCAGTAACTCTTTAATCATTAGTGTTTGTACAACTAATTATAGAAATAATAATCATAATTAAGATTAAAAGAAAATGAGTTTCTCGACTCATACAACCATGTGTATCATTATGATTATGACTTGACGCAATAATGGGCTGAGAATACGTGTGCATCCATGCAGACTAGTCTCTGTGTCATTTAGACGGTTGGACACACCAATCATTGTTAAAGCAGCAGCTTGTGGATTTCCTCACATTTAAACAAAGGCTGTTGAGGTGCACTCTAAAAGCTCTTTGAAGAGATAAGTACACACCAGATGAACAACTCTTTGCATCTTTCACACTTTTGCTGCATAATTCTTTCTCTTTTAACCTCTTGCTCTGCCTCTCACTGAGCCACTTCTGCCTCTGTCTATGCGGTACTTCTTTTTTGTTTTCTGGGTCTCAACTGAAACAACAATTATAGTTTCTAGAGATTATAAAGGAGGACAATTTTCAGATGTTCCCCAAGTAATTAATTAACTAAACTAAGATAAAGACAGTGTTGTCTAAAAGCCAAAAGCTCCTCCCTCTGCCTTTCACTGCCTCTCCACCACTAATCTCAGCTCACTACTTCCAAATAGGCCAGTCATCTTGCCCAAAGGAGTAGGAATTGTTCTTACAGACAGGGAGAAAAACACTAGCATCATTCCGGGTCGAGAACCACCCTACCCTGATCCCTGGCAAAGGCACACTCACCTTGCTGGACAAAGGAACCGTAGACAAACCACATGGAGTTGTAGAGGGTTGTGGAGGAGACGGAGCCCATGGGCAGACGTGGTGGGTTCAGCCAGTTGAGCAGGTAGACAAGCACACCCACGAGCAGCACAGTGCCCGCGATACACGCCCACAGAGAGAGGTCGAAGGGGGCCAGGCAGGCGAACATGTCCACTGTGCGCTCGGCCTTCTTCAGCAGCACCCCCACAGAGTAGTCCATGTAGCGCGTGGTAAAGTCCACCACGCTCTCGCGCTCCGGCGTGATGGTCAGCGCCGACAGGCCCACATCCGCCCGCTACAAACACAGCAGGAAAAGGACAGGGCTCAGTTCACTGCCTCCCACTGCTGCCTGCCGCTTGGCCTGCGCCAATCGTCTTAGTGCTGCACTCCTTCCTGAAGTAGCTGAGTGAACCTCTCAGTGGTACATCAGGTTTCCCTGCTGAGATTTGAACCTACAACCTGTCAGTGAGAAGTCAGGGTCATTAACCCCTGCTTGGCGACATGTTTGATAGGAGGACATGCAAGGGAAAGTGACCTGGATGAATCAACAGGGGAAAAACACTGAAACAAACTGTCTGTGGGGGGCATGAGAGCAATCAGTTACACTGCGGTAAGGGGAACGGCTGCGGTCATGCTGGGAGAGCAGCACCCCTGTCGCGAGCTGAGGCTCCTTGCTTTCTCCACTGCCTTTTCAAACAGGAGTAATTAAAGACATCCGCACACACCAGGAAGTGGGTCTGCTGCTTATGTCTCCCCATCTGATTATAGCAGCGACTCCTATTCTTCCTCATTCTCCGGAGCAGTCACACCACACACACGCTGACTGGAAGGTGGATTTGAAGAGCATGGCAGCTTGAGTGGTACAATTTTTTTGTTGATTTGTGAGCACAGGGGTTAAAATTTAAAGGGTACCATCATTCAACCAGTCCCCCCCAGTGTCCAGTACAGTTGTGTGTTTGTGTAGGGAGGTTAGGCCTCGAAGACACACACCCACACATTCATACAAATACAAACAGGCCAACCACACACATACACCCACATACACACCTACTCACACATAGGTGCTTCACAGTAGCCCAGTAACAAAAAAAACTCTCTCTAACCCACGCACACACACGCACACACACGCACACACACACACACACACACACACACACACACACCACATCCACTGACTGGAAGGGTGCAGGTTCAAGCAGACAGGGTTTTTCAGCGTAAACATTGCCTGCTCTCCCTGATTTAATTTTTAGGTTCAGCTCTGGTTTGTTTGAACCAAAAACATCCAGGCTTCCCTTCCGTTTTGGTGCACAATGTGTGATGGCAAGCAACTTGACTCTGCGGCTAAAATTAATTTATGAGGGCACTTTAATGTGCAGAATTACAGATGTGGCTCCACATGCTACCTGCAGACCCACACGAGGAGCCGTCCCATGTTCAGTCCCTCCTCCGGAGACATAATGATTTGGAACAAAGTGACTGCATCCTTTTGCTGGCAAATCAGTTTTGAGTGAAGCTTAAGGACAACAAAATTACTCCGGAGTGTGAATGACCTCATATTGCCAGCGGGGATCATCCACTCATGAACACACACACACACACACACACACACACACACACACACCCAAACACAGACATACATACATACCCATATTCATTCACCCCCATGCAGACTGCACGCACATACAGCACATGCCCACCCTACACTGATATGCACACAGAGACAATTAAGTTATGGATGACTAATTCCACTAATTTCACGCTCGGCTAAAGAAACAAAATGCCTAAAAGGGCAGAAATGGTCACTATCACACTATAGTAAGAATATGCGAGGGCACCGCTTTCCCAGCATGCTCCCCATGCTCAGAGAGACACCAGCGAGCACGCAGTGACTCATCAGGCACTGCAGTTTATCGCCGTGTTGCTGAACCTCACATCCAGGAGACGGAACGCTCCGTTAAACCGGACAGAGATAATCTCATTATTAATTGGGGGACTCTGGGATGAGCCATTTCTATACCAGGTCATTAGCAATTAGGTGCTATGTGTGAAATAGACTCATATTAATTAAAGGTCCGGATGGATGGTTCCAGAGGCGGCGTTTGTGAGGAGGGCTGCTAACTCCCAGGTTTGAAGCCCAGGACATGCAACTGTGAGTTAATGAGCCTGTGCTTGTAGCAGTACCCTTTAGGGGGTGAGAGAAAGCTGCCAAACTCACTCGTGAGGAAGGTGAAAGTGGAGCATTCCCCTCCAGAGTGAGAAGTGCTGTAAGGAAGACTGTATGTGTGTGTGTGTGTGTGTGTGTGTGTGTGTGTGTGAGTGAGTGATGGCGTGCTTGTCCACCTGAGTACACTGCCCCACACAATAAAGACCGCTATATACCATGTTCCCATCAGTACAAGTGGGTTCTGTTTCTGCGAAAGCTTTTAATGCACAACTGAATAACGCCACTGAGCCCCCCCCCCCCCCCCCCCCCCC
>UFQX01000679.1:71038-114985 GCA_900497675.1 Arapaima gigas
GCCCCCCCCCCCCCCCCCACCAGCTATTACCTTAAACTAAAACATGGCCAGGGAATATATATATAATTAGAAGCAATTTGTGGGCAACATGATTTCAAAGGAATTTTAAAATCAAGCACGAAGCTGAGCACTATTAACTAAGTGGGCGATGGGAAAATAACACACAAAATGGAGTTTTCCAGCTCAATGCTTTCTTTACTAGTCTTGGAGATGGCACCTCTATGGTGTGAACTCTAATGGTTGTGAGCAACCCAGGTAAAAGCGTCTGCTTGCTGATTAAATAATAAAGCTCGAGGAGAGACACAGGAGGCGTTTGGGGGGGGGGGGTCAACTGTGTCGCGGACTAGCGTCATCTCACGGCTAACTCCACCGTTCTCCTGCGGATAGAACGGGTGATGGAGCCATGCTGCGAAAGTGTGTGAGGAGTTTTGGAATGGAAAGCAGCAAGGGGTTGTGGGTAATGGGCCTGGAAATGGTCTGCTGACCTCCAGCTGTTTATTACTTTCTCTGTCGTTTGTCTTCTTGTGGACGGCACTGTGAGGCAACACTGAGTGTTTTCAGTAACTGCAGCGGTTTTGTCTCATTGTGCTAGAATAAGCAGCATTTCTGCGGGCTGTACAGCATTTACTGCACATGCCATGTATCTGTTCACAACATGCTTGGTCTGTCTTCTACCTTATTTCCATGTACTAACTCTGTGTTGAAATGGGCTTTTTCTGCAGTGTGTTAACCTGCTGTTGTGACACGGTCTCACAAACCGTGTGCACAGTTCTGCTGTCTCCATGTGGTTTGTGAAGTATGGGAAGTCCTGTTTCTCACCTTGAAGACCAACTCCCCAATGAGCCCATTCCAGATGCCGTCAGCCTGCAGGCTGCCATACTTGTGGTCGGGGGCAACGTAGATCTCGTACTTGAATCCCAGGTAATTGGAGAGGGCATCCAGCACATCGATGGAGAAGCCCTGGTACTTCTTGGGTTTCCCCAGCACGTTCTCAGACACCATCACAAAAGGCTCTTCCTAGAGGGGCATATACACAGTGTGTTAAGATTTGATCCAAGAAGTCAGGAGCTGGATATTCATGGACCATCTCACAATATAGACTTCAGTAGACAGCAACGTACAGAGACAGGACTGGACAGTTAATGTCCATCTCATAAGTGGCATAGACTTGAGGACAGAGCTTTACCATTAGGGGTTGTCATCTGGCCACCTTTACAAACAGACAAGGGGACAGCAGAGGAGTGTTGTACACATAACGCAGCTGAGGGGTCAGCCAACATGAGAGCACACCTGTCTGACGGCTGCACATGGCCTCCAGCAGCACTTGTTGAAGGATTGGAAAGCCTGCTGTCTGTTCAGGTGTGAAACCTAATCTCATTGCATGGTTTCATGGACACACCCTCCCAGAGCAAAGGGAGAAAGTCAACATTCGGAGAGTTTCAAGTGACAAGCTGGGGTTGCTGGTTCATGCTGTGAGTCTTGACCCAAGCAGATCATTAACAAAAAAACACCATTCAGCTTTTAAAAGCAGAACCTGTGCAAAAGGGTGACCAATATTTTAACATTAAAACAGTAAAAAAGACGTTTGACTCATGATTCATTTTTTTTTTTGCAAAAACTTTTATGGGGATCATTTTTAGCTCTGCTAAGAAGAAAGAAAATGCATTCCAGAAACCATTTCACTAATTGACCAACAAAACACGTTTTTAGGCTCAGGCCTTTGGCAGGCTAAATGGCTCAAATATGAAGTTCCAGAAGAGTGGAATGTAGCATTTTCTGGCTGAACACCTCTCAGTGGTCTCTGTGTATTATACAGGCAGATGTGTGCTTGTTTTCTGGATGTGACAGCATGGTCGTGTGACAGGTGTTGTGTTTATAGTTTGCTGGTTTTTCTTTGTTGGGAAAAAGAAAAAAAAACAAAGTTTTTTTTTTTTTTGCAGGAGTGAAGACTGGTGATGCATGCCCTGAAAACAGTTCCTTTTGTTGGTGTTTTCCTGAGACTTAGCACGCATCCATCCTTAGAAGACTCACAGTCTCCTCTGTGGCAGCAGGACAGACTGCTCTGCAACAAGAGCCAGGATGGACAGCCTATGCACACCTCACACGGTGTGTAAATATCATATGAAACACTGCATTGGGCTCTGGTATGGTAATATATTACCTTGCGTGTATCAACTACCCCACCATCTCTTCCATGTCTGCTTCCAGTGGCACTAATCAATTGAGCAGCATGGTACATGGTGCCATTTCCCCTTGGGGTCCATCGCTATGAAGTAATTCTGCCTCTACAGTGGAACTTCCACTCTTTCAGTATATCCAAGCGAGGCTCTATTATCAGGAACTGTATGCCATGCTGGATCCCAGTGTCATTACATCCAGATTAGCGCTAATGCTCCTGGGGGTTGTGTACAGTTATATTGTAAATGGCATTGGACCATGTAAGGGAGCTGCCTTCAGATACCTGCAGAAGTGGCTTGGCTGTATATACAGTACTGTGCAAAAGTCTTAGGCCCCTGTGGGAAAAATGCTATAAAGCGAGGATGGTTCCAAAATAATGCCATGAATACTTATTAATCAATAAACCTTCTAAAAAGTGCAGTAGACAAAAAAAACCTCAATCAGATCAATATTTGGTGGGACCACCCTTTGCCTTTAAAACACCATCAATTCTCTTATGCAAACTTGCATGCAGTTTAAGGTAGAAGTTGGTAGGTTCTTCCAAACATTTTGAGGAACTGGCCACAGTTCTTCTGCAGACTTTGACTGTCTCTGCATGTCCTCCCAGACTGACTTGATCATGCTGAGATGAGGGCTCTGTGGGGACCATACCATCTGTTACAGGATTCCTTCTTTTTGCTCAAGATAGTTGTGTATGACTGAGATTGAGTGTTTGAGGTCATTCTCAGGCTGCACAATGAATTTGGGACCAACCAGAAACCTCCCTGATGGTAGATAAGAATCTACCTGTACTTCTCAACAGACATTGAAGTTGCATGCCTAAGACTTTTGCACAGTACTGTATATGCAGTTGCATGTACATATTTCAAGGTAAAAAAAGAAAATAGTGGCATGGAATGTACAAACAGGGAAAGGTTCCCTCAAAAAAGCTGAACCCCTCCCAACAATCAGGAAGGTTTCACAAAGCATCTCTTTCGGACTCACTTCTCTCCTAATCCGCTGACAGCTACGGAACTTCATCCAGCAGCATCTGCCATAAGCATCTGAATCTCACTTGTATAGGCGGCTACTTGAGAAAAGTACCAGCAAAACAGTGTTATTACACAAAAAAGCTATGCTTTGAAAATCATTTGTCTGTACCAAAAGTTCTTTGTTTCTGATGCACTTATGTTTACTCCGAGCTGTAGTTTTGAGGAAAAAAGACTGCTTAATAAAAGAATGTTCCCCTCTGTCAGTTTGTCAGGTAAACTTTTATGACCATTCAAAAAGTGCCCAAGTTCCAAACAGACCTCAAGAAAATGAAGCAGTTAGATACTGTTGACTGTGTCCAAGTGAACACCAAAGGATCACTAGTAATTTGAGTAGTATTTCTCTATCTTTTCAAGTGCTTTCCAAGTGCATTTTGTCACGATAATTTTATGTCTGTGCTTTTAGTCTAAATATGTACCTAGCTGTGTACTTTAGAGGAACAACCCTTTGACTGAGTCTTCAGACATTTGACGTCTGAGATTCAGGCCTTTAAAATGTGGGCAATGACTCTCAATCCCTTTTGAAACGCGTGGAGGTAGACGTAGGCATCTGATCAAAGTCAGTCATTTTTCCGCTTAAACACAGATGAGTGTGACGTTGGCAGAGTGCCACCTGGTCCTTTGTTGGCTTCACGCCAGTCTGACGTAGGGCCAGAGGGATGAGTCTCCTACTGCCACCCTCCATACATCCCCCACAGACTCAGGGATTTGAGCATCTTGATGAGTGAGGTTCACACGTGGATCAGCTCTGTGGTCCCGCTATCAGACAGTAGCTTCATTCAAAGTAGGTAAAGGAGGCCTCTTAGCCACAGGCCTGCACACGGTCAGCAGGAGCTCACCATGGGGGGCGTATTTAACTACAGCTACATTACCCCCACTTATCAATAGGAAAAGAGGCCTCACTTGCCTTCATCTGCACAGCGAAGGAAAAAGCTTTTGACAAAATTTAAAACGTGCTAAAGTTTTTTACTCACGTGTTTACTGGCAACTGACACGTATTCATAGAATTTTCCATAAAATAACAAGCCTGATGAATAGAGGATGTTGGGGTCATTTTGGTGAACTGTGTGGTGGATGAGGAAGGGAAAAGAGAGGAAGAGGAGAAGGGGATGCAGAAACCAACAGCTGGCTGAGAAAGGGATCGGGCTTCAGAGATTTTCATGTCATCAGACAAAGTTTGGAGTGGCTTTCTCTAATTGTGGAGGGAAAACAAACCTCCCACATCTTCATTTAAAACTCAAATTAGTGGCAGTGGAAATTGGGTCAAAACTTGTAAAGCACACAGAGAAAAAAAAAACACCCAAGCACCAAAACTGGAGAGTTAGTGATGTGCTTCTCTCTTATACAGCAATAAACACGACCCAAATTAGATCTATGCTCTTCAAGGAAACAAATCCCATGGAAAAAGCCAGAAAATGAACAGCAGAGAAAAAAATATGACCAAATTGTTTTATATTTTATTGCAGAGAACAGGTTTTTTGTACATTATTGTTAATAATTCATTTTGTTGTCACTCTGTGTGCCTGCTTGTGTCTCCACCATCCACTACAACTGTGGCAACTTTGGCTTGTGTCAGGCAGATAATGTGGATCCCAGGGTGAGAGAGAGAGAGAGAGAGAGAGAGAGAGAGAGAGAGAGAGAGAGAACAAGTGAGTGAGAGAAAAAGAAAGAGTGAGAGAGACAGAAAGAGAGAGTCAAAGAGAGAGAGCGAGGGCCTCTGCCTTGTTTTGGAAACTGTGGTCACCAAACTGACTAGCTCCTCAACGTAGCCCCCATAGCTGCTGGTGGACACTTGACAGGGTGGCCAAGCAAGTCCGTAATTTATCCCGAATATTCCACTTGGCACCTGTGAGTCACAAATAAGCCCTGAATTTTTCACATTTCCTTTTAATAAATACCCACTGATGACTGAAGCGTTTGAGAAAATATGTTAGACAAATTCATTATGGATTAATGTGTTGCAAATATTGGGGGCAGGGGGTGGGGGGGAAGGAAGGCCCATTTATCGACCATACTCTACGTTGTGCATTAAATCCAGTGCTTTCTAATCCTCGGCGGCGCCCGTCGTTCAATAAGCCATTAGTGGGGAGTGGACACGCATGCCAGCCCCCGGCGTGGCCCTCAGCACCACCTTCCATCATCTCACTGCTCTGTGTGGCACCACCCCTCACAGGGACATCAGGTGACAGCACGGAATTTGCTCAGCTGCACTCCCTTCATCTCCTTTTTTAAATTAATCACAGCAATATATAGACTCGGAGACAGTACACCAAGACATTGTACCTCCTTCAACATATAATAAGGGGCTGAGGGACAGGTGGTTTCACATTGTCACAGGCCTGATTATACAACATTGCTTATTAAGTTCCCGAAGGGTGTCCAAACATTCCAAAACTGTTTTGAAATATTGTGCAGGTCAATTGTTAGTGTTTCAAGTGGGAGGAAGTTAAACACTTCATCCATATATTTACAGAGGGAACTTCAGTTGTAGACCAAAGTTGTAAAATATATGATCAACCTGTGGTCCATGACATCATCAAAAAGAGAGTTTGGGTTGTGGTTTAATAGCAAAAGAGAAGGTGACAAACCAAACTTTACATTAAAGGTCTTTTTAATGGTTGAGTGACCTCCCTTCCAATAAGCTTGTATCTTATCACAGTCCCAGAATAGCTGTATCAAAGTGGCAGGAGCAGCTTTGCACTTAAAAGACATCTGTGATGTCCCTGGAAACATTCTATGAAGAAGCACTGGGGAAAAGTAGATTCTCTTTTATTCCATCGGAGGCTGAGAGGTAACGCCTTCGCAGTGGACTGTGATGCATTGATTGCGTCCTCATTATTCTGCCATTTCTTTTTGAGAACTCTACCTATCAGGGCTTGGAGGAGTACACGAGGCATGTGGATGCTGGAAACAATGCATGGGGGGACAGACAGGCCATACTTTCTGTTGCATTTCCAGAGTCCTAGCTTTTAGCCAAGGTTATTCATCTAGTTTATGAGTGTATACGAGTGTTTCAGTGCAGATGAGTGCTGTGAGATCAAACCTGAAGTATCAGGGCGGTCTGGGCGGGAAAGCACAAGCTGCTGGCAGGTTTCACCATTCTGCTCAGTCCTGCTATACTGCAACGTCACTGCACCATCTCTCCAAGCCCCTCACAGCCCCGCAGCCCCTACACCACTCACGCTCACACTCCTCCTGGGTGGTCATCATCTGAAAAAAATGCTAGGGCATCTGGATGGATCTGCTCCGCCACGACACCCGAGGGGAAGGGGGATTTCACCCACAAGTTTCAGTTGCAAGGTCTCCAAAGCCCACCAGCTAGTGCCTGGCGCCTCCCTCAACATATGCCTCTGCGTGGCAGTGCGGCGCAGAAGCCGCGTTGCCGGCTCTCCTTGCTCCCTGGGACAGAAACGATGCTTCTCACGCTCAGGCACTGCGCTGCTGAGCACGCCTCTGTTGGGAGGCACTAAATCAATGCCCTCCAGTGGAACTGTGTGTTTTAAATAACACTTGAGCGCACCCGTTGCCCAGATGTGGGGGACTGCAGAACCCAGCTGCAGCAGCGAGGCGAGGGACACGCAGCCAGGGCCACAGTGCTGCAGCTAACACACCTGCTACAGAAAGCAAAGTATATGCTTTACTTCTGCACGTCGAGCTTTGCATGAGAAGAGCGAAAACTCCAGTATGTAAAAACACATATTAAGCACATAGTATAAACCACGTAACCTTAATGAGGTTAAAAATCAGAGTGTGCAGCAGACACCCCCACACATATTCCATGCAACAACAGCTCCCCAGCCCCAAGAGGGGGTCTGCCAGCCACGTGCAATCGGTGTGAACTGTGTGAACATTCAGGTCTGGGCAATGATTGTGGTGACGAGGGGAGCAGAAATCGCTGGGATCAGGAAGGAGATGTGCGAAGTGGAGACATCATCGTTCGCTCCTCCAACTAACTTCAAAGCCTGGATATGAAGAATTTAAACCTCTGAATCTTTTAAAGCTCTCCTGGGACTCACTCAAATCATTGCTGGAGGCCAGATAACAAAACTCAAACCTCAATATAGCTGAGCTCATTGGGCCCCATTTCATCCTCCAAAATCACTTTTAATGAACTGGGAGACCATGGGGATACATGAATAGACACCTCAACTTGATGTGCAGGGGTACAGATCATGTGACTTTGACAAGGGCCGGAGGGTGTGGCAGGTTTAGAATGTGCAAGATGATGGAAGTGACTTATACATTTGTTCTCACCAGCACGGTGACCACCCGCAGGACCACGCCCCTCATGTTGTTCTCCAGCTTTCTGTCCGAAAGCGTGCCGTTCAGGCCATGCACCGGGTCCCAGGTCCCCAGCTGCAACACAAGCAGGAAAGTGCCAATGAGCTTTAAAGATGTGCAAACAGACAACCAGTGTGTCACGGGGATATAACGTTTTCTTTAGGGATGCGCAATAGATAATGGTAACACACCGCGGAAGGCACATGATACACATCGAATGAGATCACCAGCAGTTCAACGATATACAAAGCACACAAACGCATCACCAAAGCTGCATGATGTAGAAAAATAGATAACAGAGAAATGTTATTATGTTTCGTTAATCAAGCGTGTCAACAGTAATTACCATCGGAACAACTTTCAGATATCGTAAAACTATTAACAACACTGGTGTTTTCATAAAAACTATGGGGGGGGCCACAATAGGCTGGACTAACATTGCCAACAGCCCCCCACCAGGTTATGCCAATATAACAGCAGAAGGTGCACAGATACCGAGTTACGTAGTATATACTTACATTTACTGCTTTTTCCCCTAACATGTCAGTCAAAAACTAGTTTTCTGTGGGTATCTATAAAATGTATAAGCATTTTCATTCCTTCTGGTTTACACAAATTGGCCACAATTGCAAATGCAGCCTGGAGTATCTAAAGGTCAAAGTAAATCTGTCGGCACAATCAAGCTGCACAGTTATGCTGTTATCCAGGACAGAAAATCACTTCTCATTAAGAGTGTAGGCTATTCTCTGCATGGATTTATTATTTGATTTAAAGATCCTTTCTAAAGGTGGCATGATGTTTTCTTTATTTTTTTAAATTGGGCCTGGTGCGGACTTGGCACAGCTGGTGCTGGGCTCACTAACAAGAGCCCTGTGAGCGAACAGGCCAGCTGTGCTGCCGGCAGGACACGGATGGAAGGGAACCGAGCTGGAAATCCAAACTAAAGTTATGGAGAAGCAAACTGAAGTTGTGACTGAATCAATCTAAAGAGGTAAGGAAACCAATTAAACTCGTGTAAAACAAGCTGACATTTCGAAAAAAAAAAAGAAAACCGCCAAATAAAGTTGGCACAAAATGAATGGTCAAGAAGACCTTTTAACGAACGTTCAAAATGTTAAGACAAAACTACGATAACCAAAAACTCTAAGTAATCCAGGTAAAGCTTAAAAGTAAAAAAAAAAAAAAAGGGCACAACAAAGTGAAACAGAAGGTGAGACAAAATTAAAGTTGCAAAGTCCAAAAAGGTCCAACAAAACAAACTTACGGGCAAAAAAAAAAAAAAAGAAAAACACAAACAATGTTCCTATTAAACAGCATAGAGTTCTGACAAAAAAAAACTGAAGTTGTGACAGAAAGATGCCCTGGAATTAATCTAACGTTGCACGGTGACAAGAAGCTCCGGTTCTGCGTTTTGCCTTCATTGAGTGGAAACCAGCTGTGGGCAGCAAAAGTATCATCTTGCTCACCGTGGTCTTTGGTTTTGTCATTTCTATTGTTTATTTCAGGCACTGTTAAATCCATCTCTGCCTCTCTCAGAAGCTGGTGGCCGTTCACAACACACGATCGCGCTGCTACTGGCGTTTGTCACTGAGACATCCTGTTGACAAGAACACTTACTTAAATCAGCAAAACAAACAAAAATTCCAAGCTTCAGTTAAAGGTTCATTGTTAACATTACAAAAGTCTACATAAAAGCTACGTCATTATAAAGCCATTAAAATAATAAAAAATGATTTTTTAAATCATTCCAGTCCTTACATATTTTAGTTCCCATACTGTAAAGTCTTTGGTTCAGCTTCCAGGATTGGACTTGTTGAACTGTCATCTTTTTTGATTAGGTAAAACAAAAACAAACCGTTCACCAAAGAAAACTGAGTTTGTGTTTTCATTTCGTTTCCAGAAAAGCCTTCAAAGACCAGGATGCCAGGCCTCTTCACCCCTTCCCCCCGCCTCACACGCTGATTCTCAACCTCTCGGGCAACAGACAGCGCCCCTTTTTAAGGGCTTTCAAATGCTCGGCATTTTTCTCCTTTTAATAAATTGAGTCGTTGCGAAACGTAATACATTATGAATGCTGAATCGGTTATTTAAACTGTGCTAAACAACAATTGCAGAAAACCAGTTTGAGCCTGGAAATGCTAATGCGTTTTAGCGAGTCCTTCGTCCCCCCATTAATAACAGACGACCAAAACAGTCAAATACAGTCGCGCCAAAAACCACGCGTGCCGCTGACGACATTATCATGCGATTTCCCAGCTGCTCATTTGCATAACATCTAGACCGGGAACCTCAGCGAAAACCAAATCATTTTTGGGATGATCGTGCTCGGAAAACATTTAATGTATGACTGCTTCTTGCCTTCAGAGGGGATCTTTCCAGATAACATTGACGAACTGCAACCTCCTCGTTCCCGGGCTGAGGGAACCCCTGCAGTCGGTGTGGGAACATCTCCCACACACCAGAACTCCACTAGCGCTGCTGCATGCTGGACGTTTGTGCGCTGCTAAACATTAAACTAATGTACATGTGAGGGGGCAACGCTCCTCGTGCATCTCAAAGGAGAAGAAACCAGGAGTGCTGGCTTCATTAAATACTGAGCTTTATAAGCCAGGGAAATCACAGACTATTGAGTCAATTTATACCAGTAAAGTAACTTACTAAGGAATGTAAATAACATCTCCTTCTCTTCATGGAGGAGGAAAAGTGTTATGAGTGGCTCTTATTAACAGGACAAAGAATATGCTGTGGCCACAGTTCCGTTCAACTTTCAGAATCTAATCAGTAGGGGGGAAAAAAAGCCCTGGACTGGTTTGTTCCAAGTCAGAGTGGGATTAACCTTTTCCTTTTGTGTAATTGCTTTTATAATAACTTCAACAAGATGTTGGGGACACAGCCAGTAATTACAGATAACAACAAGTTTAATAATGTTCTTATTGAACACGTTATTATTTCACAGTGGCCGCGCAAAGTTATTAGGAAGATCGGGCGCCACGTAGGCAGCATCCCGGATACCTGCGGACCCTCGCAAACCAGCTCGGAGGCCCCTCGCCAGAAATTGCACCACTGCACGAAGCTGCTCAGCATTCACCCCAACTTTTTCCGCGGTCGCCGCCGCCAGCGAGCAGGAAATTTTGGTGTGGCACCACCATTTGGTGGTCTGGGTGAAGCCAGCTTGGTTCACTGGCAACACTCGACACAGCAAGAAAGGCCAGGTGTCATTTATGTGGACATTTGGTGCATTATCTAATGAATTAGCATTTACAGCAATGGTAGCGTCATTAATTCACTGTGGCCAGCTAGTAATTTAGATAAGTGGCTATGCTGTCGTACAGAGCAAGCACAAAACCCTAGGCAGTGATATGTGGGAGAAAGAACAACATTAATTAGAATACTCTTGTGAAAATACATCTGTGCATTCATCTTCTTGCCGTGCGCGGCATTTACATTTTATAGCCGGTCATCGAGCTTTTTGATGTGAGGTGTTGCACAGGACTTGTCTCTCCTGTGATTCAGATCATTTGAAAACGAGGTTCAGTTCAGAATCAAGACTAAGCTCTATGTATGAAAGAAGACATTTTTTTAGTTAAGAATTCACCGTATTTTTGAATCCTCACACTACAAATGTGGCCCCTTATCGACCAGATTCTTAATAATCTCTAAAACGAGTGCAGAGGAAAATTCCTCATCAAATTCAGAAAGCCCGTGGAAGTCAGTATGACAGAAAGATGTTACCGTACAAAAGTCTATGGGTTGTATTTCATAAGATGAACAGGAGGTGGTGTGGTGGTTAATGAAGTGTCTGAACATAAAAATCCCAAGGAAGGAACTGCGGCCTTAATCTAAAGTCCTTCAGTATTTAGATTGTCCTCTGTAGGGATAAAATATTGAGCAATTTTATGGGCTCTGGATAAAAGCACATACTAAGCAAAAACTCGTAAATAAATCAAACTGTGTGGGGATTCTCCACTGGAGGTTTATTACAAACAGTCGTAACAGCTAAATTTAAAAGAAGGGGGATTTTATAGGGTTTAAACACTCAATAATCAGCAGGACTTCATCCATATGCCAATGTCACCATCAGTACCACCATCAAAGCGGTTCACCGGTGATGTCACTACATGGACTGAGACAGTGCAGCTCTAGCATCCACAAGGGGCAGCACCTCAACAAGCTCAAAAAAAAAAAAACCAATTACAGGTAATAAACAAAGATTCTGAGCCAATGAGATTCCCACTGAGGCCTGGCCCGTCATCACAGTGGCCTTTCTTTGGATGAGCTGTTTACGCTTCAGTGGAGCCGATGCCCTGCGGAACCCCTGGCAGTGTTTCAAAAGTGACAATAAAGACGGCCTCGTGATCGGCAGGACAAGGAGGGGGTGATCACTTTCACTCAAGGACTACTTTTCGGAAGGCGAGCCTCCGATTCCTTGTAATTTGCTAACAGGTTAAAGTGTACAGCGGCCTTTATGTTCCATATCTGGAGCCCATTACAGGGCACCCTTATCTTCAGATGGACAAATAAGGGCGTGCTGCTCATCCCCAAAATGATGATGCTTCTCTATGTGAGTGAGAATAGTGCCGTGTGTGTCTCTTTGGGCTATTCTTCACTACCACTACTCACTTGGTTTCGTACATCTCCATCTGCTCTTTAGGTTATTATGTTTTATCTCCAGAGAAGAGAAGCTTTGAGGGCCTCAGAGTTTTGAGCCGCTCAGCATTATTTCATGGCCTTGGCGTGGTTTCTACAAGCCGCATGGGTTGCGCTTTGAACTTATTACTGTTATGTTGGTTATTTGAAACTTTTTTCCCAGAGCAACTTTTACTCATTTTGGTCATTATCACAGCTGGCTTTTTTACTGGAGCAATTTAGGTTTAGTGTCTTGCTCAAAAGAACCACAGAAGTGTCTCCCCTGGTGCCCAAGTCATGGGTTCAATTGCAGCTTGATTTTGTATCTGCATCCTGGATCCTGTCAAGAACCAAGAGAGCAAATAGCACCAGCAAGTTGGGTTGAAGGAGGAATGAAATTAGCCATGTTGGCTCCAGACTCCTGTGCCACTGCTGAACTAAGTCTCTTGGTGTTCACTGATGTGCACTTATCCTCACACACATGCAAAGCACGCACACGCTGAAGCAAGGCTGCAAGTTGCGGCTTTGCACCAATCTAGGGCGGGTAGGGGTACTGTGTTCTTAGGGGTATAGACTGCTGGTCCACATGACCAGGGCCAAAGCTGGAAGACACTAAACTGTACTAATACGGGTAAATGACACTCTTCTGTCCGTCACTGTGACAGTCTGCCAAGGCAGAGAGGGCTTCTTCTCGGCCTGATGGCCGCAGATGGACACACACATGCACGCACGCACGCACGCACGTCTGCTTGCATCCATATGAGCATGGACTGAATAATGCACGAAGACAAGAACACAATACACACACAACATCACACATATAAAAACACAGACACGTATGTAGTGTCCAGCACACACAGACATACATGCACAGACACATAGAACTCCACATGTGAATGAATAGACACACTAGCACACCGATGCTTGCTTACTGACATATAAACAAATGCTTGCAGACACAGAGGTGCGTACTCTAGCATCTGGTGCCCTTCAGGAATACCAGAGCATCCCCAGGAACACAAGCACTATTAAACATCTCGGCTGCAAGCATCTGTATCAATACGCCGTTATGTGCTTCAACAGCTCTGCATGAGTTGTTATGTGCGGCATCTAGGGAACGAACAAATAAAATAATATAAACAAACAGCAAACCATACAGCCATTGCCTGATCATGAGGGGCATCTTCACTGTTGTTCATTGTTGTTCTTATTCATCATTTATTTGTTTAACATATACTTTTATCTTACAGGCATGCATTTTACTGATGTCTGTGAGCATTTGCAGACAAAGAACTATGTAATTTGGGCGTTCTGCTATCTCAGCTGTGTCCGTTTGAATAACCCTAAGAGAAAAAAGGAAGCAACTGAGAAGATGTGACACCATGTGAAGCAGTGAAGATGCTCTTGTCCGTTATGCTAACACGTCATCTTTGGGTTTGGTGTAAGATTTAAGATCAGGTCTTCTTTGGAAATCAGGCGTTTGCCGTGTCAAACGGATGCATAACTGCTGGGTGATCAGCATTCGCCGTTTTTTCCCTGCCAGTTGAGCTAATTTCTCCAAGAGGCTTCCACAGGTGGGCTGACAGGACAGTGGGCAAGAAAACACAGAGCAGCTACTCGCTGACGTGAAGATAGAGCAGCAAAACAAGCAGATACATTTTCCTCTCATTACTAACCAATACAATTGTCCCTTTATTCTCTTTCAGGGCTCTGCCAGTATGTGACATTTGCTGGAGAGAAGGCCGACAGATGCAGCGTCTTTTGCCCACCCCTCTTTTCGTAAAGTCACAGCTCCCACTTGAAAACGGTGCCGCGTTTCACGAGACGCAGAGCCTGTTGTCTCTCACCTCCGGGTTGTGCTTTGACAATCTCACGCCTGCATCTAAAGCTGTTTGTCTGCTGTTAAATGCACTTTGTTTACTCTGAATCGAACATCATGCTGAAGAAAAGTGCCTGGTAAATGGATACAGGCAAACGTAATGTCATTGTAAAGATGGAGGGAGCGATTACTTGCCCCGCAAAACCCAGGTGACACAGTGGCACGAGTCATACTTGTGCATTTCCCCACAAAGCAAATGACCCAGACATCATGGAACATAGGCTTTTCACATACTTGGGCAAGAAATTTATTTTAAATTTCTAAAATTTAAACTACATTTTTAAATTAAAACAATTAATTGGGAAAAAAAAAACCCACAAATGACCTCTCCACTGATGCGTGGCAGTCTGTTCAAATGATCTCTCTTTATTTGACATTTATCTCTGTCATTTTAATTATGCACCCAAATGTAGTGCATAAATAAGTGTGGGAAATGACTGCTATTGAAAAAAAAAAAATCAATCCGACTTTACAATACATAATCACCCAATCAGGCCGGTTAGATAAACACAATCGAGAACAAATATTTTCCTGCCACCGAGAACACAAGTTCGCTGAGCAGCTACTGCTAATGGAAGTCAGGTTTAATTACAGACACCGGTTTAAAACTTAAAAAAAGGCTGGAAGGGCAATGCCTGTCCATCTCATGTAAAAGGTTTCAAATTATGCAATTTACAGAACACCTCTTACATATTCAGAATAGATTACTTTGTGAGCAGTATCAATTGAGAACTGATTTTAAAGTTAAACTACTCTAATTGAGTTAAGAAAATGGACTGATGTAAATATTAATTCTTTAATGTACATATTCATGCCAACCTTGATCTCCGTAAGATCGCGTATAACAAGAAAGCCTTTTCCAGACATGGGATATAATGACTCTGCTCTGCTTTTTTTCTCCAGCAAAGTATTATACACTCTAATCTGATGGTTCCCTGAGAGCACTGTATGCTTTCAGCAAGAATCCTTTCAAACACTATATGACTTAAAGGTTTGAACACACACACACACACAGGTAGGTTGCGATATACTGATCTGGAAGAGATACAGTGATTTTCTTCAGCCGCCCATTTGGCTCTCCGCCTTGGAAAACCACTTCCCGTTTTGATCGTTTCTGCTGAAACGCTCAGTTTTCTGCATATTTATCCATGTTTGAAAGGGAGGACTATGCCTCCCTCCTTTCGCACCCGCCGATGCGAGAAGAAAAGAAGTTGCGGTGAAAAAGGAGCTCGCCCGTGCTGCGATTCCCGCCCGAAACCTGGGGTGTAATGGCCACAATCTATGCGCTTCAGCGTTTGAGAAGATTAGCGGTTCCCCACGCTGCCCCTGGAACCTGCTGTGTGCGCTTCTTCTCATTCCAGCAAGCCTTTTAATTAATTGGGCCCAATTGGTCTATTATAAAATACCAACCAGGATGTCACAGGTCCTTTAGTGAAGCCCTTACAAGTATTTTGACTAATAAAAACTTGAATGTATCGCTTGTATGGATTAACATAAAACTGTAATGTTTCATAATCCTAAGATTATGGAACAATACTAATTAATATAAATTTAATTATGACCAATCAATCCTTAACTTCAGGGACCAATAACTATTAATTAACAATGAATTAGCTGTCTGTTATTTTCTCAGTGTTCTGGTTTTTTCGTAAGACGACCACAGTAGGATAAGTGATAAAAACGTGAAACAGAATATTCCGCCGAGATGGGAAATGTCAGGAGAAGCCACGTCGGAGACCAGCGGACAGCGGTCGATCTCCGGGAATAATTGATTAAGAGTTCGCTAGTAACAGAAAAAAAGTTTTCATACAGCGAGAGCCCACACCCAGAGCCAAGAAACTGCATGAAGGATAACGGTTATATGGCTCCGCCACACTGGAAAAGGAAACCTAAGAAGCTGAGGAAAATATGTGAGAAGGGGTAACTGCTACTTCTGTCAGTCTGGATGCTCACAGCCACTTCTGCTCTGGGGTGGGACCCTTACATTTGGATTCTTGGTAATGTGCCTCACAAAAATACAAGCTTTCTATGCACATAAATAACGCAGGGAACAAATCACAACAGGAAGATAAAAGTACCAAGGCTGTTAAAAGCAGAATATTTGTTGTTCTTTGTCTTGTCATCTCACCTTGTATAAAAACAGTTGGAGACCAAACTCCTGAATCCTAACATACTCATCAGACACCCAGATAGAATAAACCATATTCTGCTCATATGCCATTTGTAGAGTCATAGGCTAACTTCAAATGTTAATGTCCTTTATAAAAGCCATGGGTTGACCCATGGACCAATGACCAAAGTGCAGTATATCAATAAGATGACATGAAGGTGACTGTATATATAAAATCTAAATCTAATATATAAATCTAGTAATACGTAAATCTAAATCGATCACAATGGAATTTTATCTTATCTCATAGATGTTTGAAGCTTGTGGGAGATCATCTGTTATGTTGCATGGCTCAACTGAGATTTGTTTAGTGACTAGCTGAGTTGACTGGCATCACCCAGTTCAGACAGCGGAATGGTGTAGTTACACACAGCAAATATTGCCAGTCCTGTCAAATATGCGGATGCCGCAGAGAGCAATGCGCACACCGGCCGTAGTGAAGTGAAAAGGTGGAAAGAAAAAAGTAATACGTTAACACCAAATAAATAATCACCAAAGTCTGTAACCCTTAAACTTGTTCATAACCCGTCCTAAGTACTGTTAGTACAGTCCACCCTCAGTTTAACCTCAGACCTCAGTTTTACACATTTTGGATTTTATGGACCACTGCAAAAATATTCCACAAATAGAAAATTGCAACAACAGACTGTATGACTAGGATTACTATTGTTTTACAGTAAAGCTGTGTTTCCAGCTAAATGTATCACTTTTTGCTACTATACAAGGCAAAAGGGCTTAAATTTCTATATCTATCAAGCCTGTTGGTCTGTTTGTTTGCTCTTTATACACAGCTTCGTTTTTCGAGACACAAACTTAACATGTGGCACACAACTACTTCTCACCCTAAGTGAGGTTTTTGCATAGTCAAACACACACACACGCACGCACACGGCGCTACACACAATAGTGGTATGTCCCTCCAGGCAGTTCCCAGATAATTTGTGAAATGGGCTGCTTCACACACAAACACACACCAGGGAATGGTGTGTCAGCTGTACTTCCTTTACTTTTAATAACTTAAAAGCATTCTGCTGTCTACTGTTATTGTCCACCTATATTCAGACTTTCCTCCCCATATGGATGATCGGAATAATAAATTCTCTTTTCTTGGATAAAGTTCAGATGTGATCTGTATAACTTATAGGAACTATGCACACTTCTTTCGGACAGTGTATTTGATCACTTCTTTATCTATTGCAATTGATGTAACTGTCATTTCTCTGTGTTGCTGTTCTTGCCACCTCTGTGGTTTCTGTGACCCAGTGTTGCTTTTGCTGCAACCAAAAGGAAAAACCTGCTTTTAAGCAGAAGGGACAACAGAAATATATCCTCTACTGTATAACAATGTGTTCTGATTCCGACATTCTACTACGGTACTAAGGAACTTATTCGGCATTTGATGAACTTCACTATGCAAAAACCTCACATAGGGTTAGAAATAGCTGTGTGTCAAACTTAAATTCTATGAAAAACAAAACTGTCCAAAAATATCAAACAAAAAATGATGAATAAGAGAAACTGAGCTTTATGGATATAAAGATTTGAAACACAAAGATCTCTCTGCTTTTGTTTGGATGAGCAATTAATACACAGAAAACTACAAAAACAGGTTCTTCATGGAAAAAAAAGTTTACCTATTCAGTCTAGTAGGAATGGAAATTGAAATATCTAAGTAGAGTTTTGCAGGCCGTCACGTGCTGCTGTATCATTATCCAAGACTGAGCTCCAGACGGCCTGAGCAGAGGCTCAGCAGCTTTGTTGTTTGCGTGTGAATCCCAGCTCAGTCTGTGTGGAGTTTGCATGTTCTCCCTGTGTCTGTATGGGTTTCCTCCCACAGTCCAAAAACATGCATTTTGGGTTCATCGGTTGCTCTGAATTGCCCCTATTGTTTGTTTGTGGCCATCCTGTGTGTTGACTAGCGCCCAGCGTGTAGTTCCATAACCTGCTGTAAAGTGCTTTCGGGACAGACTCTGGGCTCATGTGATCCTCACCTAAGTGGTTAAAGAAAACGGATGATTTCTGAAAATTCACTTTTTAATAAAAAGAATTAACAAAAATAATAAGCAAGAAGATAAATTATACAATACTTCCACAGAACTGAATTCTAATTTGACAAGAACCAAATCTAGTCTCAAGTCCGAATATAACAAGGAAAGACAAAATACTTTCTGTGTCTGTTTGTAAGCAGTTTGGTCAACATATGAGAATTTTTGGGTGAGGTCATTCATATTTTTGGCTTATAAGAGACGCCAGCAGGAAGGTAAACCAAACACGGACGAGTATTCAGCAGATATCAAAATGGACATTATGAGACCGGCGTACAGTGTTTTCTTCGGCTGAGGTACGGGAGCAAAGCGAATCAAGTATGAGGTTTCTTCTGGAGTAAGTTAAAGCAAGGGGCAGGGGATAGTGTGGCAGTTAAGGAACTTGGCCTGTGGGCAGAGTGTCCCATTTCTTCTGTATTTATTTTTATGGTTTTGAGACAGTGTTCTTTCATCTTTGAGATGTTTAACTTCCCTTGGCCTCACCTGAAAAATCCAGCTGAATAAATAAAAAGCTTATAGACTGTGTCAGGTCGTAAACTGGGAGCACTTACGGTCAGCCCAGATAAGGGCATCTGCCAGCTGAATAAATTAGAATGTTATATGGTGTGGATGGGTGCAGCCTGTTGTGTTTAGAGCTTCCTACAGCTCAGCATTTTCAAACAAGGAATGCAGTAAGCGCCTAGCTCTAGGGTACAGCAGCAGGCGTAGTGGGGGTTTGAACCTGGGGTCTGAACCTGTGGCCTGTTCAGGTTCAACTTTTACACCAGTGCACCTCCTACCGGAGGCTGGGATTCTCATTAGAGAACCTTTCAATGACTCATCCAGAAGGAGATGGACATTGAACGACCAGGCTCAGCAGATACATGAAATATTCCAACGTGGCTATTCTTGTTACAAACTATGAATAAAACATTAAAACATGAGACATGTCGGAATACTTAATGAATCAGGATGTATGATATAAAATACATTTGAAGGAGAATTAAAGTTGGGTAATGAAAATCAATATAACATCACATATTCAGATCTTATACTGCAAATTATGCATGTTTTTCAGTTTCGGTTGAAATTGGAGTCTAAAATGATTTAAACTGAGCAGTTATGTTGCACGCTGCCCGGTATGAATGCATCTCGCATATCTGGTTGATGGCAGTATTGTCTCCTTGGCAGAATGGGAAAACAAGAGTGTCTCTGCACCTCTTCGCTCACACCAGCTTCCAGAGACTTCTGATACCCTTCACATTCGTAACCCCCACACTCACTTAACAATAAACATCCCCCATGCGCTCATCGCTCCGGACCCCCTACCCCCTGTTTTCCCTTCTCTGCCTGCTGTTCATCCTTAAATGCCTTAATAATGGTGCAGCGTGTTTATCTCGCTGCTGCTGGGGCTGCCCTTTAGATCAGAGGCATTTTACAAGCTCACTGAGGGCCAAAGCCTAAGTATTAATAACCCTGAGACTGCTTAGCTGTCGCTTTAAGGTTTTTTTTTATTAAGAGCTCGTTCCATTTATAGCACTGGATGTTGACAGAACCACTCAAGTGTCTTCCTCAAAGGTACAACAGCAGGTGCTCTGCTGGTATTTGAACCTCCAGGATCTGATTACAAGCGTAGTTCCACAGTTGGGGAAGCTACCTGTTGCTAATTTGAAACGGTGGATTAAGACAGGTGGCACGCAAGGCACACCATTTCTCTGTTCCTGGAGGCCATCACCCTAGGGGAGAATGGGCGCATGGAAGGTAGGAGAGCTGAGCGATGCTAATCCTTACTGCAGAGCATCATGGGAGTAACAAGCCATGCGTCTCTGTCTACTTCAAGTAACAAGCGTATCCCTTGGCTCTAATCCCGGGTTTACATGCTGTAATTCGACTCCAGCCCACTGAGGGGATGCTTGAGAAAGCGGATGGCAGGAAGGGCGGGGGACATCCTGGCGGGTGGAGGCCCTTCAGCAAGGGTGTGGGGGCAGAATGGTGGTGGGTTTGAAACCAACGAAATTGGTTGCACTGCCATAATCACCTTAGCATGTGTGACACTAACCACAAGGCTCTGGCTGAGCATGGGGGCCATACATGGCTTTTAAATGAGAGCATCAGAGAACCTGCTTGGAGCAAAGTAATTATCCCATTCTTAATCTGTGCGTCTGCACTCTGGTCCTGTCGTGTCCCCGGGCCTCATGCGTTCCCTCACACTGCTTCAGCAGATGCAGCTGTCCGTGGTTCTGGGGTAACAGATCGCTCCTCCACAAAGGACACGCTGCTGTCCATCAGTCTGTGACCGGCCCAGCAGGGAGCAGAGCATATGGACTGTATCCTCATGTGCCATATGCTCAGCCTCAGCCATTATACAAAAACTAGGGCCAGAGCAGTACCCAACATGCGGCTAGCGCTCGGAGCACGAGCCTTCCTCAAATAGTCACGCTTTGGATCTATGGAGTAAACGTCTGAAAAATGGACACCAAATATGTCCGGCTCTAAACTGATGTAGAAATGTGGTAGGCTGGCAATAGGGTCTGCTGCCCACATCTCAAACTTAGTTCACGCCAAAGCATCTGCCCAGCAAACATTCCAGCAATGTGATGAATACATCTCCATATCAATAAAGCTCAACCTCTCTTTGCCAGTTTTTTTTTGTCTGTTTGTTTGCTCTTAATGCAAGGCTTGGCTTTTCCAGCCATAGACTTGAAATTTGGCATGCAAGTAGTTGTCACCATAAGTGAGGTTTTTGCGTAGTCAAACACAAACAAACATGGCACTACACATATTAGTGACGTGTGCCTCCAGGCAGTTTCTAGATAATTTGTCAGAATGAGGACAAACAGCCCACACACATCAGGCAGCAGTGTGGGGGGGAGGGCAAAAGGCAAGGACCCAAACTTGCAACAGACAGGGGTGACGGGGGGTTACACTGGAGGAAAGATCTGAACTGGTGACAGGGAGGGATAAAAAACACACAACACACACAGCACTCTACACATTATTAACATGTGGGTAATAAAGCATGATTTTATATTACTTTTCTCCTTTCTACCTTTCCACTAGACTACGACCAGCATGTCGCTCCCTGTGGCATCTGCCTGTTTGACAACATCAGAGCTTTTCAAACTGGGTGTCGTGAATATATTGCTCTAAGTTTCACCTTAAAGAATAAAAGAATGAATTTGCTTTAAAATTTCAATTTTGACTTCCAATCATAAAAAACTAATTCATAGCAAGGCATAATGTCTGTTAAGTGACTACATTACAGTGCGCTCAGTAACCAAACTGCAGGCAAAAAAGAATGTCTGTGTGTTCTTTTTAAAAACTCCTTCATTATAATCCAATAAAATTACATTCCAAAAAAGCACCATCCAAAAAAATGACATCTCCATACATAAAGATCATACATTTAAGGACAGAGATTCCTTATCTCTCCGCAGTTTAACCGTATCTCCACAAAACATCAGTTCAAATTCACTGAAATATAATCATACATCCCCTTAAATCAAATCAGACCACATCCATCGAGACATATTCAAGCAATAAATTCCTGGGGCTAACAACCAAAGCCTAGTATGTAATAAAAACAAAATAAAACTAGAATTATAAAAATACACATCAATCTATAGAAAGAGCAAACCCTGAGTTTTCATCTGACTTAAATCCTCTGTTATTACTTTGT
The DNA here is from genome assembly GCA_900497675.1 of Arapaima gigas. Classification (NCBI taxonomy): domain Eukaryota; kingdom Metazoa; phylum Chordata; class Actinopteri; order Osteoglossiformes; family Osteoglossidae; genus Arapaima; species Arapaima gigas. The sequence goes on from UFQX01000679.1 coordinate 92,904, forward strand.
CATCATTTAAACCCATAAAACATTTACTCACAATAGTACAAACAGAATGAAATGCCGCCAGTTATTAAAAAAACTCCAGTCAAATCAACATTTATCCAAAAATTTTTCCAACACAGCCTCCTCCTCCCCATCCCAAAATAGGACTTCTCAAAAGGCCCAGAAGAGCTGAGATGTGAAGGGCGATCAGACCTGAGAAAAATCAGTAACAGGAATGATCAGGTACCACGAGGGAGTTTTCTTTAGATCAGAAATAAAACACACGCCAGAACTCATCAGCACCTCGGTGGCCACCCTTTGCCGTGTGACTCCCTTCTCCAGTGGGCCGCACTTTGCCAACGTTCCCCGAGTCTCTCAACAGATATTTGGCAGCATAAAGATGACGACAGCAGAGCACTTAGAAACACAGGGAACCAAAACAAACGCCTGAGTTCCACTGAAATATGAATTAACTCGATTTTGTCGGTTCTGACACCTGCTTTACCGCTGACTAAGTGCACATGGCCGTCAGCTGTTTCGCTGTAAAGTGGAACGCATTAGCTGTGTGCTGTTATGCATAATTTTTTGTTAGCATTTTGTTTACTGAAGAACGAGTGGCAGTAAACACACACACACACACACACACACACACACACACACACACACACTTATTGATAAAATCGTTGTGAGAAACACAAATATCAACAACATTGACAAATATGATGCAAAAGATTCAAAAGCAGTTGCTGGATATCCAAGCTGCATCAAGTAAGTTGTTCCCCTTCTTTGGACAGAATTAGAAAGGTAAAGCGATGTGGTATCAGATGAGCTCCTAGGTGTAGGGGAGGGAATTAGAGGTAAATAGCTATATTTGCGTAAGAGTGTGGAAGATATTCAAATGTAAATTAAACTCTTTGTGTTACTAGTGGGGTTGGCAAGGTCCCTGTTGGTAAAGTTTGGTGTAAACTTGCCCTTTGGATGAAGATTAAAGTGGAAATGTTTAATGTTCTCTTCCTGGCTATAACCTCCTGAGACTGTCTTGCTGGACTCATACTGTTGGTTGGTTACAGTACATTTAGTAGTAGTAGTAGGGCTGTTTAGTAGAGTGTGCTAAAGAAAGGGATTTACGTTTGTGTGCCTTTGTTTTCAGTTTATGGAGGAAAAACAATATTTTACTAAAACATTCTCAATGTTATTCTACTAAACATGGTCATTTAGAAGGGAAAACTGGAATATTTCTAAATCATGCTTAACAATGAACAATACGGAGTTGTTCACAAGTTCACAAGTATCTTCAAGAGTTCTGGGGGTGTGATGGTGCCCAGTGGGCGCTGTTGCTTTTGACATGTTATGATGAAATAAAGTTAATGGTCCCACAGTTCTGTCACCCCAGTGCACCATCTCCAGCACTGTCAAGGCGGTTCATTATGGTATTTAAATGTGCAGATCCCTTATGTTGGGGTGTCCTGCAGAATTTTGAAAGTTCTTGGAGTGTTGCTATATGTGGAAAGCACTGGGCAGCACTAACAATACTTATGTACTAAATGCAACCACTTCAAGCATAATACAGTTCGGTGATGATATAATGCATTATTTCTATTTACCTTTCCACTTTCTGACTGGGCAAACTCAGCTAATGGGTAAAAAATTGGAATTGATGTTTGCTGTTAGTTCTCCAAGCAAGATATCTCTATTACAGAAACGGAATGCTTTGATCTGCTTGGACAGACTTGCTTCTGTTTTTCTCCATGTCACAAGTGAAATAAAAAAATATTGGCAGCCTCCAGAAACATGCAAGTCAAGACGGAAATCCTCGTGATATGACAGAAAACAAATCAAACTGAAATCCACTTTAGAGGCACAGCGTTGTCATTCTTTTCATCCCAACAGATGCAATAACCCTTCAAAACAAAGTGGTGGCATTCTAATTTTATCTTACAATATGTGCAATCGCACAAAATGAATTCTTTAAAAATCCCTGTTGAAGGAAAAGGAGTAGCAGTGGGGTCCTAACCCTGAACCGCTTTTACACGTACAGCTCTGAGAAGTGCTTTGGAGAGCATGACTTGGCAAACTGGGCACCTCCTTCTGTGGCCAGGCAGTTACATCAATAGCTGGTTGCAGGATGTAAGCTGTGCTACAAAAGGTAACAGGTTCAAGTCTCAGAAGGGCCACCTTTCAAGAGGGTGTTTAATCTTTGGTAAATATACAGCCTCACAGGTAGGTAAAGCTGAAAACACTTCAGCAGTAGACATTTGGTCTTTAGGCATGTTATTTATTTTCGTTTTCCTGGTTCACAATGTGACCGGAGGAAGCAAATGGGAAAATCGTGGTGGGAAAGCAGGTCCGAGGGTGGTGTGGCAAAAGTTCTTCCTTTCCCAACAGGCCAGGGCAGGGAAGGACGAGGCATGCTGGCAGGATTCGGCATTGTGATGTGGTTCATGCACCCAGCAGAGCAGGAAGAGGACATGAGGAACACCACGTCACAGCAAACTCCTCCAGCAGCCCTGCTCATGGCACCGCCTGAGGCACACAACAGATTGTCGGCGACATTCTTCCCTCTCCATCCCACCCCCGAGTTGGAGAGGAGAAGCAGAGGACCTGCATGATAACATCCTCTTTTTAACATTTTCTGGCCCCACCACTCCCACTTCCTGGGAATTGTACGTTCAGCAATCTGCAGACCTGGTGGCCTTGCTGGGCAGCAGAGGGATCTGCAAAGGTCAAAGCAGAAAGCAAGTTTCCCCCCGGATGGCCAGCCTCACTGACGATGGGTGTTACGCACCTTTCCACAAAACAGTTACTGTTCTGTATTGTTTGTGCAGCAGGGGGTGCAGTTTGCCAACACAAGCTATGATCGTAATGATTCACATCATTATTACCATTATTATTATGACCATTATTAGTTGCTTATTCACTATTCTGCTACCATGGTATTTTTTCTCAACAAAGAATATGTTCTTACCTGAATAATTACAATTCCACTTGCTACTCCATAATCTAGTATAACAATAAGCATCATCATGAATATCTTGGCCATGGCTGCTGCCAATGTCACTGTCATCTCCCCCTGCAGCACGAATGCAGGGCGAGCGATAGGAGCTCAGTGCTCACGTGCCCTGAAGAACTAGCTTGTGTTTTTGCAGTCGCAGATTATTGCCATCATGCAGCCACCTACTGGTAAACTTTGAGGTATTTGTAACACAACTTGACGGTGACTTTGAGCCGGTCACTGCTGAAAGTGGAATTTCCATGAGTGCGGAGAGGTTGGAAAGTAGGATGGGGGGGGGCCGCCAGGAGGCACGTCATAGAGAAGATGGGGTTGAAGTGGGTTGGGTTATGAGACCGGCCACTGCCTGCCACCTCACTTTCAATCACAGTCTCTGTCTAATAAGATGACATCGTGCTAGGCTGCTAACACCTGGATGCGGCTAACAGGGTTTATGCTACACAGTGGCTTGCAGGGTGTTTTTTCTGGGGCGCATACTTACGCAAGGGGTTCTGTCACTATTTTTCCTTTCCTTTAATGTTAGTAAGTTCTGACAGTTTGACCAAGACAGGTTTTTGAGCCAATTTTGTCAGAAGTATTTTGGTTTCCAAAGTAAAAAAAAGCTCACACTGTAAATAATAGAATAGACATAGGGTTTAGGTGCCCATAGTGATAACAACTGTTAAAAAACAGAATTATGACAATAAATGTATTTGTAATATCTGTGAGCTTAAGGTACAAATATCAAGTTACTGGTAAACAGTAATTAAACATTCCAGTGGCGACAGCATTGTTTTAAGGAGTAGATAAACAATGATGCTCTTTTGCTTCTAACATCCAACCTGACTTCAAAGAAGCCGCAGAGATGAGAGAAAAGAGAAAGGAAGTTTGCAGTTAATGGAAACACCAGAAGGTGCTGGGTTCTTCTGAACAGGGAGTGCGATTGCATTGTTCCACATGCCAGATTTGTGCCCCTGCCTGTCACATCTCAAGGACAGAATGACTCTGACTGGCCAACACTACATTGAACGGGAGGGGTCCACGAGCCAAAAATGGAGCAGGTCAGGCACTCAGCATGTCAGGCCCCAATGGGAGTTGTCTGGAGAGCCCGCATGCAGAAGGAGACTCTTGAAGCAGGACAAATCAATGAGCACTTCTCCCCTGCCACCCTCCCACTCCACCCCTGCCTAAGGAATAGACAGAGTCTGTAAGAAAACATCTGAATGTACCTAATGGGATGGAAAATTGGGGGAAGTGGGGATCCCGGCTCGAGGGGATATCCGGTGCCACTGAGCGCTCTCGCAGTTTGAGAGGGGCTCCAAACTCGACCTTCAGCTGTGTGGTGAGGCATCATGGGCTGCTCTTCTTTAAGCTGTCGCTCGACGATATTGCCATCTCAAAATGACAATTAATCCCTGCCTAAGGGGGCCTGCAAAGTCCATCTATCGAGGGGTTTGTCCTTAGCATTAAATAATAATGTCACTTTAGCTTATGCAAAGGTCACTTCTAACCCTTTAGTACACGATGTATTTGAAGTTAAGCAGAAATGGCAATGCAGGGATGCTCGACAGCTGTCTGAACAGCCTTGCAGACTTGCCCTTAATCTGATATTTTTCCAAAGTGAATCAGTCTTGCTCCAGTAAAAAGGAGACAACATTGTAATGTTTTCACATATGAACACACATAGAAACCTACTCCCTGTATCTCCAGGAGAGACCTGCTCATGTCAGTCAGTTCTTCCTTCCTTCTGTTCTGCTCCCTTGGTGGCCCACCTTGAGTTTGCACATTGATCACAAGTGAACCTATCCGAACCCTCAGGCAGCACACTCTGGGTTTTCTCTACTCTTGGACATACCCTGGAGCAGAGGCTTTGTACACTTCTATGTGTAGTTCCACACTGACTCAGTGACCATCTCCAGCTCCCCAGATGAGCCCAGCTCCAACAGCAGCTGCACATTGAGCCTCATGTTTCTCCAGGTCCACAGTGAGACACATATTTACCATTTTCTAGATCTATGAAATGCAGACAGCCATCCTACTGTTTCCACCCATGAAACTTGACTAAAGTCCTTCATCTGCAGCATGCAGATTGAGTCCTGGAGACATTAACAGCTTGTGCAAAGAGTTGCCAAGCAGCTGCAGCAAACCCTCACTTTACAAATGTAACACATTCCTGAAAACCATTCAATAAGCTAAAAATGCTTAAAACAAAATCATAAATTCCCATGATAATTATCTGTAAGCGTTCCAACAGCCCTTGGAAGGTGAAAACCTGAACTTCAGCTCTACGTGGGACAAGAAAGAGCAGCACCGCGGCACAACTATCCTCTAAGTTCACAAACATAGTGAAGAATATGAGGGTCTACATCTCCTCTGTAATTCCCCACAATGGTTGAATAGTTTAACAGACATGTAAAAAGCAAGGCATGATGGGAGAGACACCCGGGCTGGTGCAGCCTTACCATCATCCTTTACTACACAATGTGTGTGATGCCTTAGTTATATTTAAATATGTGTTTTTGGAGTATTGTGCCAAGCCTCTCTTGTGGTAAATATGTTTCAGTAACTTGGGTGGGTCACTGTGTTTGTGTTTTTTTTAATACTCGCTTGCCGGCCCCCCCGCGTGGCCTCTGTTACACTCGGGTCCATTCAGGAGACCTTTAAAAACTGGAGCCTGCGTAAAATTTTGCGGTGCACGAACGAAAGGGACTTGCACGCCCGAACTGGGAAAACAAAAACCGTCACGCAGTTTGTGCGCAACAATTTTCGGTTTCTTATTTTGGGGGAAATGTTTGTATCCAGCTGTTATTCGGTTTTGTTATTTTGGGGGAGACGTTTGTAAATCCGGAGTGTCACTAAATATGCGCTACAGTAGGCTTATGTACCTTGAGCGTTTGTAAGTCGAGGGACGACTGTACGCTGCAGGCAGCCTCGTCCTCAGAGGTTCAGGATGGTTCACGCATGGAGTGGTAGGTAGGATACAGTGACAGAAATTAATGGGTTAGTAAATGAATTGTGTGGCGATAAAAATGATTATAACTAATTACTCCCGTCCTTCACTATCAGTACAGAGAAGTCCATTCCATGTACCGTGTGAACATTTGTGAGACACTAACTGTGCTGTAGTGTTTCAGCTCTCTGGCTATGTGATGATACAGGATCTCTCTGTGCATGTCAGTGTTTACGTGGACATGTTTTGCCAAGCTTGTGGAGACATACATGAGAAGAAGTTAACCGGTAAATGTTGTCAAGTTCTTATGGGGTGGAATTAGGAATCGCTCGCTCGATCAAAGGGAGAATCACGCGACGTCCTCAAGCGATGTCACGGCAGGTGTGGGTTCTCGTGTGCCTGTGTGTTGTGTGTATGTTGGTGTTTGGGCCTTTCGGAGCAATTTTCCTCGGGTTTTTACATACGTGGGCGGGAGACTTGCACGCGTGTGCGAACTTGAAAGACTGTTGCTATGAAGTACGCCAGTGCGTGTTTGTCTGCGCTGCTCCGTGTGTGTATGTGCGTGAGGCTTTTAATAAGAGGACTTTGAAGAAAACAGGATAACCTACGCAGCCTCCTCAAGAGTAAATGCACCAAGGTCAACTCCGTGTCAGTTACTCCCACAGCCGGACTGTGCCGAAGCATAATTTCAGAGGGCTACCACTTAAAAATCCCAATCACAGGAGAAAGCGAGAAATAAGTAGACAACTTTTTCTCATGCAGCACCAGCCTGAGCTCCACACTTGCCTGGGTCTCAGCAGCATTACTGACTAAGCAGCTCGGTAATTCTGACTGAAAACAAAGCTTGAAAATGGCACAGGCTAAATCTCCAAACAGCTCCTCTGTTGCCTGGGGAACCTCCTAAACTCCTTCAACTGGACCAGTCATGGTCAGCCTTGTTCTGTGCCCAGGAGCATTCCTATAAACACACACATGGGGAGACAAGCAGTACATCTTCATCGGAAATTAACATTTCCACGCAAGTGACGGCATCACTTTCTTCCTCACACGCTTACGTTCCAACTTGAGAGATGCTCTGTGGCAAATTCCATGCTAAGGACACTGTAATGCACAACAGCCAAATGTAAATGGAATTCTCGCATTAAATCTCAGCACGACTGGCTTACGGAGTCCAAAATCTGGTGCCATCCTCACATCTTTCACCAACAGAACAAAGAAAAGAATTAGCCGCTGATAAGTAAAGCCATTACCGCCATTGGTTAGAGATGACTACTGAGAACCAGATGTGTTGCTCATAGGGGAATCTGGAATCGGCTTAAATAACTACTTCAATGACAGCATCGTTAAAACAATGCAAAAAAAAAAACAAACAAATTTTGACGTTTTTTACAACTGACTAGCTTGCTGGAAGCAGAAAATCACTGTCCTGCCTGGCACGCAACAAATGTTACATATGTTTAAACAAGGATTAATGCTCTTTATTAGGAGTCTGACAAAAACACTATACTTTCAAGAATCATCTGTGTTTAATCTACTTTGACATTTTTTTCTGTCAACAATTAGCAAGACAGGTCTTTCTGTCTGTAAAATGTCAGGGGATAATAAGCTTGTTGGCATCTACAGCAATAGTGTGCATTGAAATGACTGGTGCAGGGGTGTAATAAGTATTTATTTTCTCTGAAGTAATTACCTGCACCGATTAGGGGTCTGAGTTAATGTAATTACTTTACACTTAGAAATGAATTTAATCGTCAGACGCGCCGCGCATTTGTTTTTGTCCGTGGCCATTAGCCGTAATGAAATTTGACAATTTAATCTGCGGTCTGCGGTGTGCCTCTTTCACAGAACAGTTTTTAGGGGTTCTTGCGTCACCCTGGCTGTGGTGGGAAGGAGGGAGGCCCGAGCTTCGAACCGTAACCGTCGGCCGAGGGATGGAAACTTGTTTCTCTCGCCCCCGAGGGCACGAGACGATTCATAGGTGTTTGTAGTAGCGAGGAATGTTTCCTTAGATCTCAGGGCCTCCTGGAGAATGGGCCCCTGATCTGTTCACCTCCATCAAACTGGCACCAGGTCCTGCTCCTCGTGTTAGTTGCTACTAACTGATCCACATTCCGCCCAAGAAGCCGACTGACGCCGACTGAAATTTGTACAACTAAATACACGAACGCATGAATAAAGTGATTAATGGAAAACAAGTAGAAAGAATAGATTAATTATTGCTGTCTGCTCAGGGGGTCCGTCCTGCGACAGCGTTCCTCAACTACTGCGACGGTCGACCGACGGAAGATAAATAGACAACAGAGCAGAAGACAAACAACTTGTGCAAATATGCATTTTCATAACGCAGAGGGAAGGTGATGAAATGTGTTAGTCAGCTATGATTATCAATTCAAATATTTTCAGTCCCTAAATTGATGCAATTGCAGTCCACTCAGAAAGAAGTGGTTGCCCGGTGTACAGAGCTCAGCGCAATGCAAATGGAGAACGAGAGGGAAAGAACAGTGGTGGCATGTTGGCCGGCGGGGGACGGTCCTTACCTTTGTCACGCCCCGTCCTCGGTCCTCCCCGTAGTTGGTGCCCAGGATCTCAAAGTGGATGTTGGGGTTAGTTCCGTTCTCATTAAACTCCAGCAGGCTGGTCAGACCGCTCACACCCCCCTACATGGGACAAAAGACAAACACACAGAACATTTCTGTGAAAAAGCCAGACAGAGACCCTCCAAAGAGGACACCGCCTCGCCAAATTTTGCCCGTTCCGTCAGACTGGGAGTTATGATGTTTGAAATCTCCAGAGACTCCAGTTCAAACTTAGGTGTGCCGGCCACCCTGCAGCACGAGTATTTTCGTGTCCGTGCAGAAAATTCCATGCACTCTTCAACATTTCCATCCACAATCAGCTGATTCTCCTCCTGACTGCACGCTGTCAGTAACAAAGCTCTTATCGGATGGATATCTTTTCCTCTGCCACTGATAGCTCCCAGACAGAGCTGTAGTGATTTCCCTCTTCGGAGGTATGCCAATGAGCCCTTGTGCAAAGAGAATTTGTGACGGAGTCAAACACAAAGCAGGGTTCCACACATATGGGGCCTCAGTGTCACAGCCTAGTGTAGATAGCACAGCCACCTGTAGACACACATCACATAGTCTACACTTGAGTGGATCACATTCCATCTACTGTGTGACACAATGTGAGGGACACTGGGCATGTATAAGTGGACATTTTGAGCTCATGCAACTTCAGAAGAAGCACTTCATCTGCACTGTTGTGAGCTCTTCATGTGGCTAATTATAAAACCCAGTTATTTGTTTAAAAGACTGTTCGCAAACCACGCCGGATTGTCAATAAAACCCCAGCTGCTTCGATATTCCAGCAATGGACATGTCGTGTTGAGGGTTCAAGGCGATGATGGAAGATGTGTTCAGATAGCATCACGCTCTGTATTCAATCACTCCAAACAAAAAAGCAAAGAAAGAAAGTGATGGTGATGAATAACTCATAGGCCAAGTCAGCTCTCCTGCATTCTAGTCTGAAAAGCTGAGGAAGAAACTGACATAGGTTGTTGAAGCTCACCTGTTCTGCAGCAGGGCCAGGTTTACCAGAGTTGGGCCTTTCTGCTACAGATGGGAAGGGTATATGGGGTGGGCTGTGTTCAGCTGAACCACGTAACTGTTTGTGTATGCGTGTGTGTGTCCTTATGGGAGGGGGTGTATGTGTGTGTATGTGTGCTTGAGAGAGCTTGAAATGATGGCTGGTGCTGTTCACAATATCGTATTTTCACCCGTTTATTCCAAACCTCTTCAGTCCTGCAGGAATGAGCATCCTCAGCTCTGGCATCAAATACTGCATCAATGGCAAGCTCTTCAACTTGCCACAAATGCACGCCTTCGCTAAGATCTGCAAGGAAAAGATTTATGACCTTCTATTTGCCAACAACTATGTGCTCAACGTGGCCAAGAAGATAGAAATGCAGCAGAGCATGGATCTCCTATCTTCTGGATGCAGAAATTTAGGACTGACCATTAATACAGCAAAGATAGTGGTAATGCACCAATCTGCCACAACAGTGCTTTCAAACCAACACCTACCACACACTAAATCAAGCCAAGGATGAATGTGAATGGTGAACACCTTGCAGCTCTGGAAAAATTCACCTACTTCCCATCAGGGAAGCCTGCTCTCTCACAGCACCACCATTGAGGTTGAATGGGAAGTCTGGATTTCCAAAAGCTAGCCAAGCTTGGGTCCTCAGAACAGAAACACTGGGGCTTGAACCTATCTACAGAGCTGAAGATATACAAGGCCTTCACACTGACTTCACTGTTGTAAGATGCCAAAACCTGGTCAGCATATCTGCACCAAATGAGGAAACTCTAGACTAAATACCTCACTCAAATGCCTTGAAATCGACCAACGCTCGCAAAGGGCCAACAAGCACAGAGATCTGCACTGTGACCAGCAGTGCCATTATTATCCAGAAGGATACAGGATGTATAAGAGAAGTATGAGAAATGGAAGACAGCAATGAAAAGAACTCACTCCATCACAGGACAACCCCCCTCCCCCCACACCACTAACTGGGCTTGTTGGACACCTTCACATCCGCTGTAATGACAGCATCCCATCATCAGCAACACCACAACCACCAAAGTAACAAGGGTTAATCCTTGCTGGAATGACGTTAAAAAGGATAATACTCTATGGGGACGATGGACGAACTACCGGGCGCGTGTGCCTGACTTGGTGTGTTCGAGAACATGGACAGAGAATGAGAGTGAGAGTATGTCCACTGTGACCAGAGCCAAGAGTCTGACGCCTTTGTACTTTGGTCTGTGTGCTGCTTTGGTGGAGGGAGAAGTGGGGGGTCCTCTGTAGTGGATTTATTAAAATAAGGTTTGTGTGTGCTGCGAGGGCTGAGATTGGGCTCATTTCAGCAACCTATACACAGATAAAGGGGAGACTCAATCCCCCCGCAAAAAGCTAATTAACGTTCGGCGAGAAATCGGTCCTTCAAATTGATGCCTTGTCATTGCAAATTCTCTGCACTGAAATGCGTGATAAGTGGGAGCTGAGCAGGTGGCCTAGAAGAAGTGGGGAATGTGTTTAATTTGACCAGTGTGGAAACCCCAAACTGGCCTGATTTCAGGGCAACAACCACCCTAGGGAGGCAAAACAAAGACCTTGCTATATATAAGAAAAAAGTGGCTTGGATGCAGAGTGTCTCCGAACCGCCGTCCTTGCCAGCTGGCTTTTATTAACATCAGCTCTGCGTTTGGCTGTATGGGGCAGCTGTGTCTCACTGCGACGGCTGTCGTGGGCCCGGCTCGGTTTAGCTTGAAAACTCAGTTGTTCACTTTCACAGCTGGCGCTCTCATGATCATTATTTACATTTTATCTATTCGGGTTAAAGTTACGTATTTATGCGTGGGTCAGAAAGCATAAAAAGCGTCTATCTTAAGCAAGCAGGCATGTTAATCATCCACCTTGCTGTCTATTGAAAGCACATCGGTAGCTGCTTAAGCTAGTATGTTATAGGAAGTGGGAGTACGAGCTCTAGTCAGCTTGACTGCAAAAAGAATCTCAAATCTAGCGCTATCCGGGTAGAGTTTGCCTGTTTTTTAAGTGCTCGCACTGTTTTTTTTCTCCCGGTGTTCCACCGGTTTCCTCTCACAGTCCAAAAGCATATGTTTCATGAGGACTGTTGGTTGTAGTGTTTGACGTGAACTGGGGTTCTGTCCTAGGCTTCCAGGACAGGCTTTTGACCACCAGCACCCTGCGCTGGATAAGCAGGCACTGCCGACGGTGAATGATAACCTTCATGGTACTAAAAAGGAAGAGATTCAGGTGCTTTGTGCTCGTTCTCCTTCTTGAGGATGAACTTGTTTTCGTCTGCAGAATCTGATAGTGTGGTGTGAAAATTTAGTGAGGAGTCATGGAATTTCTTAGTATGCTTTTGCGATAGGTCTCGGATCACCGAGACCATAATTGGGGGAGCCATTAATGAGAATGGATGGATGGGCGGTTGGCTATTTTTCACTGAACCAATACGGGTTAACTACCTCGCTGTAGTATACAACGGCAAGCTGCTCGATGAGACCTCTGTGGGCATCGTTTTCTATTCAAATACTCCTAGCATCCATCTCCACCATGCTTCTCTGATGGAATAAAGGCCTGAACACCTTTTTGCATAGAGAAGTTAATGTGGCTGTGATTGTGTTCAGCACTGGTTCATTAGCCATGTAACTGCAGACCTAATAGGCTTTCTTAAGACAAGCAATGAAACACTGCTAAAATATGGTCCTCTTGGCCAAAAATTATTAATTTGGTTTTCAAAACCCTTTGCTTTTTGCTTAACCTGCAATCACCATGGCTGTGTTTGGAATACATACATACACACACGTGCATGTTTGCACCCCACGCATGTACACACCCAGCCCACCTTCTTGACGGTCTCCAGCATGGAGCGGCCCCCCTGCCAGGGTTTGGAGTTCTTGCGTATGCAGGTAAGGCTGGCCATACTGTGCCACTTCCTGTCCTCCAGCTTCTTGTGGAACGTGTTGGCCAGCAGCAGCACGGTGTCATAGATGTAGCGGTTCGTAATCTGAGATCAGAGGTGTGGAAGGAAATAGAGAGGGAGAGATAAAATAGAACAAAATCAAAGGGTGTAGGGGACATTTCAAAATCTCTTAAAATTAGCAGGTTTTTAGACAAAGATACAGGGGCCAGAATTTGTCCCTTATTATGTAGGACAGCAGGGGACCTCCGCCCTCCCTGAATGGCCTTCACACCAGGGAGGTGTGTAGTTAGCCTATGGGTTCAGGTAGGCCATTGGTGGAGGTGGGGTGGCCGGACAGAGCAGGCAGTCCAGTCATAGTGATTATTTCTGTGGACAGTGAAAACTGGGAGCAGCTTTTGGGTAAATGTAGGTAAATGTAGAACGGGACCTACAGCTGCTTTTCCTGCCCTCCATCGTAAATCTCGTTCCCGCACACCCCGAGCGCTCTTTGTGCAGAACATGATGCTCCCTCGGCGAGGCCATGCGCTTATCCTGCTGAAGCAGACCACGTTCCCATCAGGTGTTGCCCAGCTCGGCGTCCTCACGCGCACCTGCGTTTTTTATCTTTAATGCTCATCGCATTTCATTCTGATCGGTCTGCACTTCGGCTCTTCCTTTCCTAGTTGGACTGAACATGGTTCTGTTTCTCATAAAATGGCCACCAGCAACCAAATCTCACTTAAGTATAACTTCTGACTGACTGAATAAAGGCCCAATGGAAATTCTTATGGGGTTTTATCTCTAAGAAGTCCCACAATGCCAGAATGGTATTTCATTTCGTTTCACAGTTTTTGAGCTTCAAGCATGAGGTATATTCAAACAAGAAGTCAGTTGCCTTTTGAAGGAATTCACAGAGGACATGGCAATAAACAGAGGGAAAGAAAAAACCGGCAGAGCTCTGACCGACTAATCAAAAGCAAAACCCAAGGGAACCTTCACCTGCCATCTTAAAAAGACGATCATTTTGCAGTCTCAGTCTGCCATCCCTCAAGCCCTGCCCACTTTACAGACTGCTGGAATATATTTTTTTAATAATTGCAGGAGACACACTTGTTCAAAGTAAAGAGAACTTGGCTACAGCGGGATAACCAAGTGAAGCAGCTTAAGCCAAGTACCAGGTTTAAGGTGTACAGGAGGGTTGCCTTCTGGGACACGAACCTGCAACCCTCTGACCGCAGGTCCAGCTTCTCAAACCTAATGCCACCTGCCCCTGAGGCACAACATCTGTAACAGGGCAATTTCCACCCGGTCTGGTGAGCAAGGTGGCCTGAGAGGCGCGGGGAAGTTAATTCTGTGCTGATCGATAGAGCTGTGATTTAAACCAAGTGTTGTCTCCATTTTAATGAGAATGTAATAAATAGACTGGAGTAGCTGCTAGGTCTTCGCATTGTTTATTAACCTGCAGTGCTCACACATACTCGACACTGTATTGAGTGTCATGGATAGACCATTTACTCTAGGTGGGGGCGGGAAACGTTGCCTGGGAGAACCCCCGATGCTGCCTGTGCCCTTTAGAAACTGTAACTTAGGCAGCCAACGTGATCAGGACCCACTGCTTGAACCTGAATGCTGGTGGCTTTGTCCTTGAAACAGGCTCGGCTTTACTTCCCTGCAGAAAGGTTCTCAACCAGCAAAATACTTAGCAGAATAAATTGTAGGGTTCTACGTGCCAAAATCGTAATGGAGCTGCATCCTAGTATTTCACTCGGCGACGGAGCGGCTGTTAATGACGTGCAATATCATTAACAAATGTTCACTATCAAGTCCCTGCACATTCAAAATTATTTTCGGCGCTTTCAAGAGCTAAGGTGCAAAATAGAAAAGAGATCAATGTTACATGCGAATCTCATCGGGCCAGAGTTGACTATTAAAAGCTGCGCTGGTTCCTGTTACAAATTGGTCACTTAACGCCTTTTCAGCTTGCTACTGTATTAGTACATTCGCAGCGCCGAACATTATATCACTTTCATAAAATATGACATAATGTGCGGTTTAATTGTACACATAAAATCAGATCTGACCCCGTACAAAGACTAAAAGCTCTTCGGGCCTCTCAGAAAATTTAACGTCAAAATTGCCCTTAACTGTAGTGGCTCCTCATAATGCTGGGAGTCGCTCAATGTATGTTGTTATAATTTCCTTTGCGCAGTATGCTTTCTGTCACTATGGAAATATAGGCATATATTATACAGTAAATATGTTTTGTAGGTCTTCTTTTCAGGGCTTCTGCGGTCCCCTGATACTTTATTACCCTGATAAATACACACGCGCACAGGCGGAATGCCTTAGAAGTAATAATGACTGTCGGACAGAGGCCCAATTACGGAGAACACACAGTGAAAGAAAAATATGCTTTTTCCCTGTTTGTTTATTTATTTATTGAAGTTATACTGGAGCATGAGAGATGTGAGAGGTGCTTTTAGAAGATCACGCCTAAAGGATTCAAACTAAACGCTTCCAGGGGAGACCCCCCGATCCCGCACAAACATGCCTGCATGCAAGGGTTCCTTTATTGCCAAACAACGTGGCAAGCCGCACACCGCCCGGAATGCTCCACAGAGAATCATCTGGAGAAGAACAAAGGACTGGCAATGCGTGCAGCAAATGAATCCACTTGACTCTCGCGAATGAGTGTCATAAACATTTCCTGCTCTGCTTCCCTTTTTTTTGTTTTTTTTAGCTTCCTGCAGGGGGGCTGAAAAACTGATTCCGCAAGCAGTGTTGCAGCAAGGACACTAGGGGGAGAAACAGTTTCGGGGTGTGTTGTACTTGAGCTGCACTTGGGGCCTTGTGGAGCGCGGGCATCTCCCATAAAATGGCGGATGCACGGTCACCAAACTGGTAGACGGGGACGGGTGATAAATGGGTTAAGTTCTGTAGAACTCCTGCTCCTGCTGGATTCCCCAGGCCAGTCAGTGCAATGATGTCCTGCTCCTGTGGGAGGCTCTCGTTCGACGGTCGAAAGGAAACGTGGGAAATGCAGGGGTTGGAGGAGCTGGGTGTGGTGATACTGGTGGGCGAAGAGGACCAGCCAGGCCCCAGTAATGGGGATGCACTCCAGTACTGTATGAAATCGGGGCCCTGCTGTGCTGCTGCACTGACCAGCAAGCTGCTCGGCCTACACACGGTTAACTCGGTTGCCCCCTACTGACCCCAGCACGGAGCGCCGAGCACGGAGAGGCTCTGCAGCCCCCCGGTCTCCAGCCCGTGAGCAAGGTTGCGGGCACGCGTGCCTCGGATGAAAAACATCGTTTAGTGGATGAAGGATAGCGAGATCCCAAATAGGACGGACACAGCAGAAGACATGTTTCGCTGCTGAGCGAGGAACATTCAAGGCTATAGTCATTTCTCCGTGTTGTTTGGCTTAAACCCCCAGCCCAGAAAACGACCACAAGCAATCCGAGAGTGCCCTTTGTTGTTCTGCACGTCTCATAATAACCATTTGTGCATTAAAGCCCACAGAGATTCAAAAAAGTCTGTAAGGAATTATCATAAATCAATAATGATTAATCGCAAGGGACGCCGGTATAAAGATAGCTGTGCTACTTTATGTTCTTCCATCTCTATTTTATATGTGTCCCTAATATAATTTAACAGCGGTCCAATTACAGCACAGTTAAACTACTGTCACGACCCGAAACGTCATACTACTGCAAACGGGATTTAAACATGCCGCTTTCCCGTTGCATCGTGTTCCAATGACAGCGGCAACGTCTGAATCCAAAAAGACAAAAGGAAAAATCTGCTCGTAACAGAGATGGGTTAGCGAAGCGCTGTCCCCACCAAGAGAAACCGTAACGTCAAATCCAAACAGGAGAACAAAAGCTGTAACTGAAAATGAGGCTTAATTGAGTTTACTCTCTGTGAAATATTAGCATTAATGTTTGTCATTATTGTCATCTTTCTTAGCAGGCAGCCTGATCCAAGGCAAACGAATAGCTGTTTGTTTTTCCCATTTACACAGCTGGACGTAACCGATGTGCTTTGGCAGCTCTCCACCTGGAAGCAGAAAAGAAGAAACAGGATTCAAAGCCCCCTGCATTCCAGGGAGGGCAGTGCCCCACCTCCAGCGACTGGGCCTTAGGGTCCTTGGGGTCACACAGAGAGGTGTTGATGCGATGGTTGCTGCGCACGCAGCGTTGGCTCGTGTTCTGGGGCATGGGGAAGCTCTGACGCACCAGGGTCAGCCGCCCGATGGACTTCATCACCAGCTCCTGCACGTCCAGGTCTGAGATCTCCTACAGGAGCCAGGAGAACACTCAGGTAAGCAACAGAAAAAAAGGAGCAAGGCAAATCCCTCACCAGCAGAGCTGTGTACCGATTCACAGAGTCGGAGAAATGCAAAACCCTGGACACGGCCTGCTTAATCCTCCAGCCCGCAAACCGCTGAAGGCACACTGGTGGAGGGACGCAGCACAAAACACAGTACGCATGCCATGCCTGACCACGGGGCAAGCAGAGAGCTTATCTCACGCGTTATCAACAAGCCAGGCAAACCTCAAGATTTTCACGCTGTGTTTATGCGAATACTGCATGTGCTGACTCTTACGCCAACTCATTATGGAGGCAGACAGAGCAACCTGTTGAAGGCACTCTGCTGATAACCACTGCTCTGATCTCTTTTGCTCCTCTGGATTCTAAGAGGACATCAAACAACCAAATGGTTTGCTGCCAGGTCCCCTGAGGCAGCGCTCTCTGTCGACTAGTTGAGGTCTCGCACCGAGGGCTTCGGGAAGCGATGGAGGGGCGCAGAGTGCACGCAAGCCTCAGTGTCCGTCCACGACCGTTCTACCCCTGTGGGCTCCAAAGGAGCTCATTGCACCACAACGCCAGGAGGTCAGATGTGCTGTGTCAGGTGGCAGGTGATAACACCCCCAGAACATTACAGTGGGTGTTGCGGCTCTGACTCCGCAGTTGTACGTCATACCATATGTGTCAGAAAGAGCCGTCACATAAAGCACCTGGAACATCGTCTGGATTTATTACTGCAGTTCTGTCCGAGTGAGTTATTCATTTTACCTTAACAATAGCTACTTATTTGCTTAGCAGACATTTTCGTCTAAAGCTGCTTAATATTAGGAATTATTGTTAATTTAACAGATACTGTCTGGTAAATATATACATATATACATACATATATACACACACACACACACACACACACACACACACACACACACACACACACACATATATATATATATATATAGCCATCTTCTGAGTTTACAGTATAATAATTCAGTTTCTACAGCAGGGAATTTCACTGAAGACATTTTTACCTGTTTTTTTGAACTAGAGGTTAAGTACAGTATTTGTGGGTGGTTTGTGGGTGGTTTTTAGACTGCAGTTTTTTATTCGCAAGACCAGGTGTTTAACCAGTATACTCGGCCACTGGTGAGAAAGGACTAGAATGTTCAGTGGACCCATGATGAATGTCCCCCCCCCCCCNTACTAATAATTTAGTCCTGAAATGCTCTTCTCGGCATCAGTGAAATCCTGCATCTAACTCTGCCCCCCCCCCCACACACACGCACGCACACACACACACACACACACATCTGTGGCCTAGTTTGGTTGACCCCAGCAGCTATCTGTCCTCAGGGTGGTTCAATGCAGGTGTTTGCTTTATTTCCGTGTGGACGTCCCTCAGTGGCAGCCAGAGGTAGGAAACGGCCCGTCTGTTTGCTGGCTTTGCCAGCCAAAAGGCAAATAAGAACTTGTGGTTTGAAATTGCGCTACCAATGGCAGTTACACTCCCTCAAAATGCATAATAAATAAATAAATATGTATATAAAATAGGCCAAAATGGTCTGCAGCCAGGAATTTGGCAGGGAAAGACTGAAATTTAGGAGATGTTGTCAGCAGTCACCAGCAGTCTGGAGTAAAACCGGTCCAACACGTTCAGCCATAGACACACTCAAGGACATTACACTCCCAGCAGGCCAATGAATAAGAAACCCTTCATCTATATTTAGTGAATGTGGATTTATTTCAGTAAATACTCATTTTAATTTGTTCTTTGACTCCACATTTTCTACATTCCACTACCCACCATTAATAAATGTTTCATTTTCAGTACTGGTACACTTGAGGAATGGTCAGTGGTTTTCAGACTTTCCCAGTGTTACTTAAAATGTTTTGAGTGTCTTCCTGTAAAAACATGCTATGTCAAATAGACTGAATTTGAAAGGTCTGCTCTGAGAATAACGTGAACGTTCCCTGGGTCGTATGATTCAATCTCATCGTTCATCCATGAAACAAGGAAATGGGATGGAAGAGTACAGGATACTATGTCAATCCCCCGTAAAACAAATTATTTTGGACCCTACTACATGGGAAGTGTCAGACCAGTTCTGCCTGGGGTCAAGTGAATGAGTGCGACACCAGAAGCTGGGTCCACCTCTGCCCCGCTTCACCTTCTTAAGGACATGACTTTAAACTCGAGATGATGATCATAGATTGTTTTGACATGGCCTCCTGCAGACTTTCTTGGTAGGCCTCAGTTCACGGTAAGGGCAAAATAACCTCAACTGACCCATCTTGTTTTTTACCCATAATTTTCCTAGAATAATTTAAAATTTTGGGCTCACCTCATTGATGATGATCCAGTGACAGTCAAATGCCACCAGGTTCGTCTCCACAACCTGTCAAACAGAAAGATCGACAGAGAGAGCTGAAAAAACATGAGAGACACAGAAGGAGCAACATATTTGGAAAGAGGTCCGGATAACATGAAGGTGAAGGAGAACATGGCTCGTTCTCATTTGTGTAGCCATTTTCTGGTATCCTGAGGTAAATAGGCTACGCGGGACAGGCTGAAAAATCATAAAATTGTTCCTTAATAAAATGATTTATTACATTTGACTCCCTCAGTACTGTGACAATGTCCTGCCCTTTTCAGGATCCCACTGAGCATTTCGAATTGAAGTTACCACCAAAGAGGCTCAGATATCCTTCGGTGCTGCCACCAGCCCTGTGGAGCAAGCAGAAGCAGCCTCTCCTGCCATCACCCTTACGGACACACACATCCACACGTGTGCACACACAGACACACACCACTAAAAGGATTAAATGTCAAGGAACGGCATAAATTCATCTCAAGGACTTCTCAGCCCCCGGCTCTGTTTTATGCTGAAATGCATCAGTAAATAACAAACTGCTGGTCCTGTTGCAGAGCGCAGACATGTTCGGAACCCTCACTGAAAATCAGATGCACGACCGTTTAATTTTGAAATGTTGATTTATATGAGTAATCTTCTTCCGCACGTGAACTTTCAGGCATCGAAAGGTTCAGTCGCTATGGCAGCTAAATGGGAAATGCAGGCTGTTATAGTGGCGATCAGAAGATTCTGAAGCATCACCAGAGGTCAGAGATGATTTAGGAGAAAGTGACCAGCGGACCAGAGCAGCAGTGAGACCACAGTCCAAGTCTGTATGTCTGCATCAGTGTGCTTGTCCTGTCCTCTCTGTCTGCAGTCCAATTTCCCCCAGAATCTGAAACCTGTTTTCTTCATTTCTGCTAGACTGTCAGGGGTCCCTGGTGCAACTTAATTGGGTTTTGCTGTTTTTTTTTTATTTCTACATGCTAATACAGTTTTGTTTTTTAATAATAAAGATGCAGCAGCCATATACGGTGGCCAATTATTTTCGCCTGCATTGTTTCATTTTGTCAACAGGGGCAAAGTCATTTTCTCCAGTCGCACCCCCCCTGATAGCAGGGATGTCAGAAAAAAAAGACCATTAGGAGGTTGATATCATGTCAGCGTTCACCTGGCTGTGACCCGACACAAAAACGCCTTGGCTTCAAAAGCCATGGCGCAAACAGGAGAAATCCCACCCCCTCAAACCTCCAGGTCTTTCCTTCTCTCATCGCTTTGAAGTGCCCCCCCTTTCTGAATCATCTAACCCTGTGTGGCTGCATTTGTCTGGGGAATATTGTAGGTTTGCATCCCAGAAAAAGCCCACACGCTCTGTCTTCCAGCAGCTCTCATTGGCTGAACCACCTCTCAGAAACATCGTGTTGTACAAATGCAACGAAGCTACACGCGGTTTTCTTGGGATCCATTCGGCACATAAATAATGTAATCGTTGTGGCGCTCGCTGTCTCTCCATCACTCGGCGAGCGTCGCTAGTCATCCAACACGTCCGCGTTTCCCCTGCTCACTGTGCCGAAGCAGTATTTCATTAGGCTTAATTGTCTAGGTGACTAAAGCGCTTGTCATAAAACACTGTGGTCATAAACAATAGCAACAGCTGGAGAGCATGACAGCGTTGCACTAATGGTGCTTTAATCTTCCGCAAAGACTCAATAAAGCTTAATAATTACACCGCAGACACTGTCGCGTAAACTGCTGTGCATCGGTTTATCCGGGAGGCAGAAAGCTGAGGAGATAGAATCCGCGTGGCGTCCCACTCCATACCCATCCCCCTGAAGAGAGTCAGGAGAGAGATGACGTCACCCAGAGAGTGCCTGTAAGGATGCTCTGGGAAAGATGCTCTGCCATCATACTTAACGCATTTTGCCTTCTACTGGTCACAAAGCAAAGACCTTTTATCACACGCAGTTTTCACATGTCCACGAATTCCACTCTGGGGAGGGAGTCCGCAGGGGGCGGCTGTGTCAGGACCTCTGGTGGATGGAAGCTCAGCCTGGTTCATTAGAGGAAACTTGCGGCGTAATAGCCAGGACTTTAGGGTGGCCTGCTCTGCCAGGGCACAGAGGTTGTAATCCCAGCACTGATGGCTACCATTTAAAAGTCCTAAAGTGTTCCCTGAGGTATATGTGGACAAACAGTGACACACACACACACACACACACACACACAAGCTGGGAAGGAGACACTGAGTAGTGCAGTTCTGAGATGAACCACTCAACAAGGGCCTTGTTTCCTAGACTGGGTCTATGATTAAACTTTGTGAGGGACCTATCTAGGGCCAAAGAGGAAAGGACTGATTCCAGCAGCCAGCTGTGCACTGACCCAGAAGCCAGGGCTTGGAACACCACAGAGAACCCTGGGAAGGGCACGACGAGTCCATCCCTTCACCCCTGGAGAAGGAGCTGAATGCACTCGGTATTGTTCAGTTCTGACACTATAGTTCTACCTTGGACAAAACTATTAGCTGCATGAATAAATAGATAAGGCAGGAGGTGGCGTCTCAAACACAGCCTGAATACATTACTGCTGCACATATGTAAAATGCACCGACTGAAAGAGGCTGCCTCTCTCTCACCCGCTGGCTTCCTGACGTGAGGTTCTCAAAGAACTCAAAGTATTACGGGAAAACCAAGGATCTCCTCGCCAGGCACTCCCGCCTTCCGCGAGCCCTGGCGCTAGGAGAAGCGTGCATGAGGAACATGTGCTGAGCTTTCAGTACGGAAAGTAAGCTAATGATCTGCCAGATACAGCAGTGAAAAGCATGAAAGGAACAAACATCGTATAGAGCTCTAAATGGAAAATTAGTTATTTACTTCAATTTCACGCTTAATTAAAACCCAAAACGAGGTCACTTTGAGTGCCAAGCAAAAAAGCACGTGAGATGTTTCATTTGGTGTTGCGATGAACCCCCCCCCCCCCCCCCCCCCCCCCCCCCCCCCCCCCCCCCCTTTTTTTTTT
>UFQX01000679.1:114998-132407 GCA_900497675.1 Arapaima gigas
TTCGGGTACCCCCCCCCCCCCCCCCGGTCACGTGTTTCTTGTGATCTGTGAGACTGGCTAAAAATTTGTATTTTTCTCAAAAATCCCAGGCAACGTGCTGCAAACATATACCAAAGATAAAACATAAATAACTTGTGTTTAAGAGGCAGTATCCTTCAAATCAACACATTTGAGGAGAAGTAATTATTATTACTTTGCTCCATCCATGACTCTGGCCCTGGGGTCTGTGGGAACAGAGAGCAGATGTTCATTAGCGGGACGCCGTCCATCGTGCCGCAGCTTTGCTAACACACCGCAGGACTCTACCACTAACTGTTGTTCCTTCAAGGCGTCCGAAGCCGCCGCGGTGCCGAGCGGTTCTCCGGGACATCCGTAATGTGGACTGCGACATGCCCAGGCGGTGTAGCGGTGGTCATCGGCTGGCCTGCTGCGCTACTGTCACGGCCACCATCCCGTGCAGCCATCCCCGCCACTTTACCATCCTTACCGTGCTAAAATCCCCGCTTTGCTGCCATCACTTCGCCCACCTGGGAAGCATGCTGCGCAAAAAACTCGTATTCAGTCAAATACAAATTTGTTTTTCAAAAATCAAAAATATTAAATTAAGAAACATCCTCCTGACCATTATCTTTAAATTACAGAAATAAATCTACAAAAGTAAAAACACAGGGCTTTGCTATTGATTTATAGCAATTCATTTTAATTGAATTGTTTCTGTCTTAATTTTGCAGTAAAAGATAATTGAATTTATATCTGTAATAAAAGAAAAACAATAATGGAAAACAGAGAGGCTATTCCGCGAAGGCCATCAATTGTGGGCTTTTTATTGAATTAAATTCAGATTGAGAGAAAGAAATGGGAAAATTAATTGCAGAGTAATGTAGTGCAGGGCTCCAGGAAAAATTATTATAATATGGCGGAGGGTGGCACGGTCACTGGAGTGAACCTGTGATGCCACGGTAAACGGTTCCCTGTGGGTCCCCCGTAGTCCCACACTCTGCTTCATTGTTCATCTGCCGCATCTCCTCGTCACGGCCCCCCGGCCCGCTGTGGGTAAATCAGCTCATACCCCGTTCGTTTTCGGCTGCGTCTGAACGGTTCAAGGTTCCAGGAGATGTTTTGTCAGGGGGTCTCTGGCGCCATTTGATTTTACAACGGGGTGCTTTGTGTCAGCCGCTTCAAGGGGCTGCGGGGAGTTAGACTGAGGAAAGTAGCTTACAGCGGGGGGCCAAAATATCAGCTACAATTATGCAATGTATCTGTATCTGGAGCTTCTGTACACAGAGTGCAAAGCAAATGTCTGCTCTTGCAGGAAAGTCTCCCTAAGACACCCAGGAAGGTACAGTACTGTGCAAAAGCCTTAGGCACCTGTGGGAAAAATGCTATAAAGCGAGGATGGTTCCAAAAATAATGCCATGAATACCTATTGATCAATAAACCTTCTAAAAAGTGCAGGAGACAAAAAAACCTCAATCAGATCAATATTTGGTGGGACCACCCTTTGCCTTTAAAACACCATCAGTTTTCTTATGCAAACTTGCATGCAGTTTAAGGTCGAGGTTGGTAGGTTCTTCCAAACATTTTGAGGAACTGGCCACAGTTCTTCTGCAGACTTTGACTGTCTCTGCATGTCCTCCCAGACTCACTTGATCATGTTGAGATCCGGGCTCTGTGGGGACCATAGCATCTGTTGCAGGATTCCTTCTTTTTGCTGGAGATAGTTGTGTATGACTGAGATTGGGTGTTTGAGGTCATTCTCAGGCTGCGGAATGAATTTGGGACCAACCAGAAACCTCCCCGATGGTAGATAAGAATCTACCTGTACTTCTCAACAGACACTGAAGTTGCATGCCTAACACTTTTGCACAGAACTGTACATATTATTGCTATACATTTAGTATGTGTAACATGAAAAAGGTGGCTTTCATTAGTGAGAAAAATAATAAAGCGATATTTGAATATAAATGTCAAGGTATTAAAATGTCATTTCTCGTGCTCAGTAGGATCAAAT
Source organism: Arapaima gigas (assembly GCA_900497675.1). Taxonomy (NCBI): domain Eukaryota; kingdom Metazoa; phylum Chordata; class Actinopteri; order Osteoglossiformes; family Osteoglossidae; genus Arapaima; species Arapaima gigas. The sequence continues at coordinate 117,010 of UFQX01000679.1, forward strand.
ACAATAAACCATTAAAATGTACAATTAGTATGAGGACAAAAGCTACCAACAGCCAGTTAGCTTTATGTCAATTACAGTAACATTGAACTGTGATTTAACGCAACTCCTCGGCATCCTTGCTGTTGGCCTTTTACCCGTCGTATTATAACACACAACCATCTTGTGTTTCATCTTGGTTGCACTACAATCCAGCTTCGGGAGAATTTAGTTCGCTGTTGTTACCTCGCATTGGTCGTGACGGTGTTGTTATTACCCCTGTTGGCTTTGCTGATACTTTTATTCGAAAAGACCTGCACAGTCTTACATACGCAAATAGCTTAGTGTACCGGACCAAGTCAGAGGCTGTACGGGGCTCAAACCAGCAACCTCGCCGCTGCCTTAAATGACTCTGCGATGCAACGCTGCCAAGCCTGGCGCTTACGGTAGTTTACAGTAACATGGCGGAGTCTCTTTCTCTAACTCGCTGTGCGCTCAGCGTCCACAGCGCCATACGTCTCAGGACTTCTCCGTTCACGCAACACCGCTGTGTGGCACGAACGCATCTCCAGCGTCCCATCGCTTCAGTACTCCTCCGTTGTTGACCGAACGGCGTCGTGTGCTCGACTGATGTAAGAGCGCACTCCGGCACTGATATTTGCACAGTTGTGAAGGATGGATCCTTGGAGCTGAGAAATGCTACTTTTCAGAGTGTAATCCTAGGTTTATATATTTAGCTCACATTTGCTCAGGCGTGCTCTTTTTAATACATCATAACTGTTCCATGTCACATTTGCCATTTTCGCTTAATGTCAGCCATCTCACTCACAGGAAGGATCGCACCATGTATAATTCATCGTCGCACTGTGGCTGTCAGGGGAAAGTTATTGTCTAACAACTCCCGCGTCTCTTGGTGTACAGCCCCGTAACACACACCCATCTTGTACGCGGTTCAACAACTCTATGAATGTAGACACCTTTATCTTGTACTTGGCAGAACAACTCTTTGGATGTTTGTACCCCCAGCTACTACTGGGTTGAGGAATACAGTCCATCCTCGATTCAGGAGACATTAATTTGACTGATGCCAACTTTTACGGGCAGTTGCAAAAATATTTTACAGAAAATCTGAAAAGTCATGAACATTGAAAAAAAACAACTATTTTTCAGCTTTTTGAATAAAATACAGTACTGTGCAAAAGTGTTAGGCGTGCAACTTCAGTGTCTGTTGAGAAGTACAGGTAGATTCTTATCTACCATCAGGGAGGTTTCTCATTGGTCCCAAATTCATTGTGCAGCCTGAGAATGGCCTCAAACACCCAATCTCAGTCATACACAACTATCTTGAGCAAAAAGAAGGAATCCTGCAACAGATGGTCTGGTCCCCACAGAGCCCGGATCTCAACATGATCAAGTCAGTCTGGGAGGACATGCAGAGACAGTCAAAGTCTGCAGAAGAACTGTGGCCAGTTCCTCAAAATGTTTGGAAGAACCTACCAACCTCTACCTTAAACTGAGAAGAGAGAGAAGAGAACTGATGGTGTTTTAAAGGCAAAGGGTGGTCCCACCAAATATTGATCTGACTGAGGTTTTTTTTGTCTACTGCACTTTTTAGAAGGTTTATTGATCAATAAGTATCCGTGGCATTATTTTTGGAACCATCCTCGCTTTATAGCATTTTTCCCACAGGGGCCTAAGACTTTTGCACAGTACTGTAACTTCATTAATGCTTAAAATAATGTTTGCAACAATTTGGATACAGTGTCTCAAAGTAGCATCCAAGCGATTCAATCGTTTCGTGAAGGCGGCCAAGTCCCAGCTCACCCCCCGTAGCGATGCCCTGAACAAGCCATCTCAGTGCCCTATTCAGTGCTTTTTGCACATTATTCACTTTACTGTATACGCATGTGTTTCAATTACAGTAGAGACTTCAATTTTATTAGGCGCATTACAGGTTCATTACACATTACATTAGGTTATAAAAGTGTTACAGTGGTACATATTGCAGTATACAGCGCCATAAAAAAATATGATGTTTAAGTGATGCTTTTGATTTTCTTAGCTTTCACCATATCCAGGCACCTCCTTCCCCATATACTTGGGAAAATTGAGGACCGGCTGCATATACATTTTGAAGCAATTGTGCTTCTGAAATGGAACTCTATGAGTGTTGTAAGCAGGTCAAGGATCGGCACGTTTCAAAAAGAAATAAAATGCAAGAGTCCAACGAAAGGGGGGGCAGGTATGAGATGCTCGGTTTAGTGAGGTTTGTCTGACCGCTTTCAGAAAAGGGTTTTGAATCGGGTCAGTGTAGACGTGGTGCGGTACAGTGAGGTGTGGAGAGAGGAGTACAGTCTTACTACAACGAATGGAATGTGGACACCCTGAAACCCTCTCTGAAACATCGAGCCAGATGCGTGAACCGTGTTGCCTGGGATACGTGTCACTGACTTACTACATTAAGCATGTCAGCATGTTGGTTGTGATGTACGTCACAGTGACATGCAAGGACACCGGGATCTCAGTCAGTCTGACATAGGGTTCATGCTGTCTGACAATTAAGCGATTTTTCATTTTTTACATTTTTTACATTTGAGCAGATAAACTCCAGGACAGCACCCGGTCACGTCATCACGGGACTCTGCGCTGTCAGCGCTCGGCCCTGAACTGCCGCGGCCCTCTGCCCTCTTCCAGCCTCACAGCTGAAGACCGTGGTTTGCGTACATCCTCAGAAGAAACCTCAGATGTTTAGCCTGAGGAGCGCAAACGCAGCAAAACTGATTCACGTGTAGTTTGTGATAAAAGTTTGAAGAAAACTTCCAGTTAGGCACTGAGTGAGAATGGAGATGAGGAACAGCATGAAATTATGTGTTTTAAGGGGGAAAAAAAAAACAATGTTTTGCAGTTCTTCAACTGAGGGTTGATAGAAGATACCTCCATGGAGTGTCTTGTAATCGGTTACATCTTAAAATGAGTGAAAGGCATTATTGACGGTATTTACTTGATTTGAAATGGGGATTCATAAATTTCATCACAGATCTGTTCAAACGATAATATACTGAGTAAGAAATGAGACTCGGCATTGCAAACTAATTTTGACAGGAATGGTTTTCGGTGAAACAAAGGAAAATATTGCACCTGTTTAATTGTCCAAAGAAAACGTGAGCGCGCATTATGTTTGGGTGAGACAAGCATCTCGGGTCACGGGTGAGAAACGACACGATCGGGGAAACGGAATGGCTCAGTCGGGAACCCTGAACCAAGCAGCCATTTTATTTATTTATTTTTCTGAGCGTTGATCTATCTTCCACACCCTGCAGCCATTGCATTTTGTCTGACTCATTTCCCCACCCTTAACTGGCAGCACTGCCCTTTTTCTTTCTGGTTAAATAAAACACGCGAGACGCTGGAATAACGGCCCGCGCTGTTTCCCCTGCCTCCGCCGCTGTGCTACAATGCTTATGTCAGTGACTGAAGCAATCCACCAGTGAATTAATATGTTAACCTTTGAATCCACATGTCAACCTCCCCCCACAGAGGAACCGCCTTCGGGGCATTCGGGTAATGGTTTTTGCGGAAGCGAGCGTCGGCCGAGTGACCCGCGACCAGGCTAAATCATCCACCCACTTCACAACCCTCTCTCCCACCGACCACACTCCTACACTTCCCACTTGTTCATTCTGCGGCCAGCTCCGTTTTTTCACGTCCTGTCCGGACGGTCTGAATGACCCGACAACTCTGTTCCTTTTCCGGAACTGGTGTTAATGAGATTTCTATCTTGTGTAGTTCAGTATGATGTGTGAACTCCTTGGTGGGGGGGGGGGGGGGGTGCTGGTTTTCTCTGGCATCCAAACAGCGGAGAGTCTACTAGTCGAATGTGAAGGCCGGGTTGCTACTTCANGGGGGGGGGGGGGGGTGTGCTGGTTTTCTCTGGCATCCAAACAGCGGAGAGTCTACTAGTCGAATGTGAAGGCCGGGTTGCTACTTCAAATTCAACCGTCTCTTGCCATCGTGTCCTTGAGCAAAGTACCTCACTCAGGCTGGGCCAGTAAAATATACAGCATCATAAACCACTAAAATCCACATTGCTTTAGATAAAAGCGACAACTAGCCATTAAAATAAAAGGAATAATCCATACCTGGCAGCTCGGTCCACTTTTGTTTTTGTTTTTTTTTTTTCCTCAGCACTTTCTTGCAACGCATTAGATACCAGACATCTACTGGCACCTTACCTGCTTCAGTAAGTATCCAGTAGCATCGAGTGGCAAAAAGTAATCTGATCTGGATGTGTCTAGTCGGCAGTCACACGACTTCCCACCGTTGGCTTCCGCAGCCCTTTGTGGCCTTTCTCCGGCTGCTTGTTTTTGCTGCTGTGTTGATTCCTCCTTAATTCTGTTTGGCCCTTATCTTTACCACCTTATCCTAATACCTGTTTTGAGCAGAACAGGAACTATAAAACCTGGGAAACCTGTATCCAAGAATGAATGCCCACAAACTGGGTGGAACGGCCAAATATGCTAAAGAAACTGCAGCGCGTACTCCGGTTACACACATTTGAGACACGTCGCCTCGCTATGCCACGTCCAGCCTCTACAATGGCAGCTGGGATAATCCTGATGACAGTATCTCCGTGGCCTGGCAATTGACCCTGTCACCGTCTCCTTGCTGGAGCGAAGACCATTCGCATCGGGACGGGATTGGACGAATTGTTCCAGATGCGGCGCCCTTATCAGCGCCTGACACAAGCAACCTTATAGTCTGTGTTCTCTTTCCCAGAATTCGCAAAAATAGCTGAAAAAAAAAGCATAAACAAAAACAGGGCACAAAAAGGGAGCAGAGTAGCTGGAGGCCAGACCCATTTCAATGTGACTTTCAGGGGCTGCCCTAGCTCAGCTGCCACAGCTGACGCCAGGGTTCTGTCCTGGAATTAACCCCCACTTCAACTCACTGGTCGCCATAAAAGTGATTGCAAACATATTAAAAAAACAATCACTTTGGCTGCTGTCTCTTCGAGCAGGGAGGAGAACACCGATCGATGGCCGAGGGACTGCGTGGCACCGACTGTCGTACAGCTTGCCAGCCGTGAGCCTTTCTTTGTGCGTTTATGTACCAGGTAGCTCCTAAAATCTGGGCGCTCAATTCTAGCACCAAGATAACCGATCATTAGTCTGTCATTAAACGCCGTTTTATACGTTTTCAAAATGTTTCTACGCTTGCATTTACAATTCAGGCGCGGGTTTATCGGTTACAAACAGTGATCAATGGGGTAACGGGCGTGAAGGAAAATACAAAAGAGCACAGCGATGAGCCCACTCATCCACTGCAGGACAGTGCGGTGTTCTCACCTATCGTCTCGATCAAAACGCACCATCGAGTCTCTCCTTTCAGTTGGATGCTGTTTTTGTTTTGTGAAAGTCAAAGCCCTCAAGCAGGAAAATGAAAATCATAATAATGGCAAACATGGCCCCGCTGGCCCACCTGGGGGTGGTGGTGGGGGGTTAGCATTTTTGTTATATCTTTCCCCAGGTAACAGGAATGAATGTAGCCGCCCACCGAGGACCACTTATCCCCCGCCTCCCCCTTTCTGCAGACAAGTTCAATTTCGCATCCACTGTGTCTCACCGGCAGTTGTTCCACTGAAAGGAAGCATCTGAATTGCAAAGGACGCAAAAAAAAAAGCATTTAAAAACAGTGAAAGTCATTGCGGTGGATGTAATTTCATTCTGCATTCTTCATCCTTCATTCCACTCCAAAAGTGCCCTGGGCTCGGCTATCCATTATTATGGAATTGCATCTTACATGCCCCTAATCCCCATAAAAATAAATGAATAAATACAATTGTATGATTTAGTGACACCTGTTTAAGACTGGCTATGATTCACTGCTGGCTTTAGGGAGAGAAAAAGCATTAACACTGAAATTATGAATGTGGTCAAAATGGACGACGAATGGGCTAACTGTGGGCCGAGGGATGATGGCTGGGTGGCGTTTGGGTGGCGGCTGGGCGTAGCATTCTGTCGCACGCGGTCCGCTGTGGATGTGGCCTGACGCTGTTGCCAGCACCGCCGCTCCCGATGCCTACTTTAAGAGCAAAGGAGCCCACAATGAATATTTAGCAAATCCGTCTGCATGGCAGAGGCAGATGTGTCATTTGAATAATGAATTTAATAGGCAGTGCTATCTCCTGTCTAGTTGGAGAGAATTTGTCCGAGCAGTAAAAGAAGTTCCTGACGTGTCAATCTGCAAAGCGAGGGAGGCACGGCGGGCGAGAGGGAGAGGGGACAGGCGCTACGCGGCCTTCGTCGACGTCGCCTTCGATTACAGCTTGATGTCGAACCGCGATCCCATGACAGGAACCGGTTTCTGTAGCACGTGGCACTGAATACAATGAACCTGTTTCATCTGCTAGATCATTCTTCTGATGACAGGATATTTCTCTTTCCTCTGTCACGAGCCTCTTGGAGATGTCGCAGTCCTCTTAATATTCCTTGTCCATTCAGAGCTGTCCAAGGCCCATGCTGGGAGAGAACGCTGTTCAGACGGCAGCCAGGAGCACTGGGCTGGGGGTTAGGTGGAGGGGCTTGACAGTAAGAAGGGAAGGAGGGAGAGTTGCCTGGAGCTGCCTGTGTTGTGCCTCTGACTGTTACCTTGACTGGAGGTGACCGCATTGTTGGCAAAATACAGCTTTCCGTGTCGCGCAGAGACGGGTTTTCTGGGAAAATGCCCGTGCAGCCGGTGAGCGGTGCATTCGATCTGACATTCCACTACACAATCCCCAAGGCCCAGAACATTCCCTGGGGAACTTCTGCATATACTCTGTATGCATGTTACACAATCCTCCAGTCGTGTTCTCACATTAGCTCTACTTGGGCTTCTGCAGCAGTGCACGTGTGCGGGTTGGTCTCTAGGGGGCGTCAGCAGTTTCCGTCCAGGTTCCGTCGCCAGAGTCTCACGCGTGCCGTCAACGCCCCTGGAGTTCCCCTCCCGGCGGCGAGCCTGAACCCCGGAAACCCGACGTCTGCCCAGTGTCTGCGGGAGACGGTCGGCTAGTCCAGCTGTCACGTCGATCCCAGAGCGCGTCGCACAATTTCCACACAAACTGAGATTTTCGCCAATTTCACACACACCAATTCCTGGGTGCTGTGAAACGGACAGGGCAGCTGAGCCCCAGGGCCTCACTGGCTATGCTTTGTTAACCTTATTAGCCATACATGTGAAAAATGCGAATAGGCTTATGAGTCCCTGGCAATCCTGGCGTTGCTGCACGACCTCAGCGTCCACCGCTTTGCTCCTCCCCGAAAGGCCTTTGTTATTCTGCTGGCACCCATTGTCCTAGGAATATTACTGTATGAAAAGCGTCTGCATATTTCAAAATAAATAAATAAATCAAAATGCTTTCGCATGAGAAAGGGCCGAAGGGCTGGTGGTTCAGGGGAGTGGGTGGGCATGTGTTTTGGAGACCATCTTGTAGACTGACAGTTACATTTTTATTGGCCTGGCAATGCTGCTCAGCTACAGCCAATTGCTTTGACTCACGTTTTACTTATTGCTCTCCTAACCTTTAACCAGCGTCTCATTTTTACTCAAAATCCTTCCTTACTTGTCGCTATTAGTCAAAGAGCTCATGCATATTCATTGCTTCCTATGGATTAGAGGAGTGAGCCTCCAAGAACAAAGATACAAAATCCGCAGTTATGAATGGAAATTTTGCCTGTTTACCATCAGTTTTTCGCTTTATGTTCTCCTTACTTTTATCTCCCTGGATCTGTGCAGTCCAGGGTTTTTTTTTTTTTGCATTACTGCCAATTCCTTTGTGCTGCTGCTTTCGCGCAGATCTGAGCGCTACCCGACCGCAGGCGTCCGAACGTGAGGGAGAAGGACCATTTGGTGAGAGAGCTCATCGTCACCAAGTGTCAAATCTGGATTAGGGTGCAAAACACTGTACCGCAGGTTTAAATTTCTCCATGCCAGAGGAGCAAAACATTACTCACGGGACATTCGCCATAGAATGAAGTTTTGTCGTTCCATGAAAGCAGCAAGGTTTCAGATACGTGACATACCTACCATTCCAGCACCTGTGCTGCAGCTAATAGAGAGAAACGGACACTGACACTAGACAGGTAGTCCTGACCAAATTAACCAAACAACATTAGCTGGTTCATAATGACATAAAGATGCCACCTGAGCTGTCCACCTTCCAGCTCTTCTCCGTTGTTTTCTTTCAAACCAAGTGGATCAACCCCCCCCCCCCGACACCTAAATACCCCAACCCTTCACCACAGACATAAGCATTCGGCAAACTCCCCATATAATTCAAAGCTGTTCCTAAATAAATTAGACTACTATCAAAAAAAGCATTTTGCTATTTGTTTCCTGGATATTCTGCATAATTAGACAGCTGAACTAGAAATGTTCTCAACCTGCCGTGAAACGTTACCTGGAGAAGAACTCCGGGAAAAACAACCAGGAGTTTTGTGAACATTTATTCATTTAAGAGGCACTTTTCTCCAAAGCAGCGCGCAAGGACTACTGTGTAGAATTTAGCTGACGCTGACTTTACACAAGCGGAATTACAATGCTAGATACACCGCTGTAAACTCCCTACAGTCCTTCACCCATCTATACACGGGAACACACTCTCAGGGCAATTTAGAGTCACCAATTCACCTGAAATATGTCGTTGGACCGTTGGGCGAAATTCACAGGCACCTGCAAGTTTTGGAACGCACAATGTGTCAAAGTGACTTGACATTAATCGGCTCAACCCACAGGGAAGGAGGACATATCGGCCCTTGTCTACGGGGGGTTATTAATTGGGTTATTTCGTGAGTGCGGCCCCTTGTCCGGGATTGTGCTGACTGCGTGGGGTCTTTCTCGTTTCACTCACATCCCCGACTGGGTCAGCTGTCGTCTTCCGTGTTCCTGGCGTATAGGTGTGAGCCACGTGGACGCACAGAAACAGGCGCTGGCATTTCAATAAATATTTCACAAAAGGAAGCGCTTCGGTTTAGCTTGTGCTGTATAGCCCAAGGCCATGCTGACAGCTTTTAGAAAAAGGAAGGTGCTCACCTTCACAGGCTGTTTTTAAGCTGAAACCAGTCTATTAAAAAGCAGGCCTGCTGCAACGGAACAAGCCGACCCTGGGCTCAGTGGAGGCTGCCGGTAAAAGGAGTTCATTCGCGGTATAAAGATGTACCAGGAATCGTTTTTCTATGCAGTACATTATATTGGATTTGAAACAAGAATCAGTCTCACTGACTCCTGGCTACTGGCTGTATAGCACTGGCAGCACGGAGCCTTTCTATTAAATGAAGCTGAGGACTATGAGCAAACTGGGCTGAACGCTGGCATAGGCAACTGCAAAACATCCGGGCTCCTAAGTGGCTCGCCAGTCAAAATACAATGTGTGTGCATGCTGGAACGGATGGATGGATGGATGGACGGGTGGGCGCCGGTGTTCTGTACAGTGTGTGTTGCTGTGCGGGATACTTGCATCCCCCCTCCTTTCTCCCAGCATGCGCATCTGCTGCTGCTCCAGTGGCCCCGCGAAGATCTTTTCTCTTCCACGCGTGCCGCTGGTGGTTGCCGACGTCGCCTACCTTAATCCTTGCACATGGCACTGAATATAAACTAATCTTGACATATTGCAGTAAAAGTCAAACTTTCGCTGTTGAAGTGAAAGAAGTCTTCATTTGGACCTTGCAGAAAGAGACACCCAAGGCCGGGCGCACCGCACCTTACCGCACCGCGCGCTGCCAGCAGAGGCGGACAGACTGAGTCTCCAGCAAGGCAAACACTGGGTATTTAAAACTGATCAGCACATTGGTTCCATTCGAAAGTGCGGCGAATGGAGCAGGACTATCCAGCTAGCTATCTTCCTACCTTGGCTCCGTTCCACTCAGAAGGCGTAATTTTGGCAGCAAATGAAATAGCCACCTGCCTATAAATTTCGACGGATAATAAAAATGAAATGCCTTCGGGATGGTGTCTGGGTCACAGCGGAGCTCTGACAGAGCAAGAGAGGAGAGAGAGGAGGAGAGCGTGGAGAGAGCTAACACAAAGCTGTTTAAATCACTCTTCTTCCTCTCACCTCCTCTCTTCCAAGTGCTGGAGCAACTCTCTCCCTGCCCCCTGTAAACAATTTATAGACAAAGACGTGTAGCATAGCTGGCAACTGAAACGACTCGGATTAAGGGTCCCGTGATGCAACCACTGACATAAATGGCGCTTAGGAAGAATGTAGGTATTCAATACATTTGCAAGGCGTCATAATTACATCATGCGCCTTTAACCGGCAGTAACTTTTAATGAAATGTTTCAAATGTAGGATGTATTTGGGGCCTCATAAATGAAAGCCCTACAGCTTGACAGCTACCTGCTGTTATACTGTCGGCACAAGGACACAGCCTTGGTGCAACGCGCAACTGGTTCCGTCGGCATCTGAGCAACGGCCGAGTAACAAAGAGTAACTGCAAGTTACGCCCGCAACCTGACGGCTCTGGAAAAAACCTCCGATTTTTCGGGACCGTCGAAAAGCGTCGCCGTTTGATATACCGTTGACATACAGCTATCGGTATTTACAAAGGGAAAAAATGGAATGCTAATAAAACGCTCAGCTAAAACGTGAAGTATTCAATTACACGCGCATAGTGTTGTTTATCCTACATGAACACAGGTATTTATAAATGATTAGTCAGTCTTGTAAAAAATGAATTGTGCACGTTTTCCTAATAAAATGGCAGTGTGCGACTCTTTGAAGTGCGAGCAGCGCCTGCGCTGGATCGCTTGCATTGCCTTCGTCTTTTCATTAAATAATAATCTTCCATAACAATCTGTGTTTTTGACTCTGTTCTCTGTAATGAAACGCATTAAGCTCTAAATTCACAGCCGTCTTCGACGGTGATGTTTACTTTGCAGATCTGCATTTGGAATGAACAGACAGGAGAAAAAACCTTTAATACCTATTCACTATTTATAGGTTGCCTGCAGGGCTCAAAGGCAGTGAATGAAAAGGTGGTAGCAGAGCCCATACTTTACAATCCTTTCTAACTGGCTGAACACATTGTGAGTAAAACCAAAATGTTTACTTTCTTTTTTGCTCACTGATAAGGCTTCCAGAATAATGCGCACTTTCTCTGTTGAAGGCATGGGGTAGGAATGGAATTAAATGAACTTTTAAAAATCGGCCTTAGTGGGCTAAATACTAAATACTAAATAATTGATACAAACACTCTACAGCTGTTACAAACATTCAGAACAAAATAAATAATGCAGAAGTCAGACTGTGTCCCTTCATCAGGAAAACAAGCTTAAGCAAAAAAAAAAGAAAAACACCAGTTCTAGAATTTGCTTATTAAAAGCAAATATCTGCATACTGTTTATATCATGACATCTTATGTTACTTACTAGGGAAAATGTACTTTTTAACCGCTTGAGAAAGCTACAGCAGGAGGAAGGGTGTTCGTGACGCCTCAAAAGGAAACTCGCAAGTACAAAGATCATGAGCATAAACACCACAGTTTGGCATCTCTAAGGAGAGTAGAGACGTAATGGCTAACAGGTATGGGACATGTAACAAAGCTTTACGAAGCAGATCATTAGCTCTCATTCGGGGAGTTTAATCCTTTCCTCGCTTTTTTGCTGTTTTGAAGGGCACCGAAGGTGGACAGGTGTGTTTAAGAGGAGACAAAACGTGTGCCAGTGTGGCTGTTTGTCTGCGTGTTGGAGGAAAAAGTCACCTAACAGGGAGAATTAAAAGAGGTGACTCTGCAGCGCCTGGGGCAAAGAGCGCTGTGAGTATCTGTTGTGCATGGGTCCATCCCTGTGAGCTCACGGGTGTTAAATGTTGCCTAAGGTCCACATGGTGATGAAAGAGGAATGGTGCCAGCAGTGGGATGAGGGTGAATGTTCATAGCAGAAGGGTGAGAACAAGCTGTGGCAAAGACATCTATCAGAGAAAGGCCGATAAACCATTTCTAACAGGTCATGGTGGATGGGAAAGGAAAAAAGAAGGCAAAGGATAAGGCAATAATAATAATAATAATAATAATAATAATAATAATAATAATGATAATAATAATGCAGGGGGCGGCATAGTGGCCTAACAAGCAACACTGCTGCCTCACAGCGCCTGAACTGGTCAGGAGTGAGTTTCAATCTGACTCAGTCTGTGTGGAGTTTGCACATTCTCCTCAGGTCTGCAGGGGTTTCTTCTAGGTGTTCAGGTTCCCTCCCACAGTCCAAGGACATTCAGGTTCACTGGTCACTGTAAATTGCCTGCAGTGTGACTGTGACTGAGCGTGTGTGTGGTCACCCTGTGATAGACTGGTGTCCTATCCAAGTATCAAGCACTGTTTTGTAGTCTAGCACCCTGTGCTTCTGGGACCACTACGACGCTCCTCGGGATACGAGGATGATGGATGGATGGATGGATGGATGGATGGATGGATGGATGGATGGACTACTAGCGTAGATCCCCGATGTACAACATATGTGACTTATGGAGAACCTGGACTTACAATGGCTCTCTTGTCAACTTGATTATAACATTTTTGAGTCTCAGTGCTTGGTTTCAACATCTTACCATGAATGCTGGATGTCCCCAAACCACACCATCAGCTCTACAACCACACCGACTGGTCAAACTGCTTCAAGGAGCCCATATTTGTAACAGATTTATCTGCAATTCTGTTTTTTTAAAATAAAAAACATGTATTTACAGCATGTTACATTTCTGATTCCCTTTTTTGTAAAGACCACCCAGTGAAAATGTGAGCATTCTGGTTGCAGTGAAAAGAAAAAGCAAAAAGTAGATACATTTAGAAACCCATTCCTGAACAGCTCAGATGCTGTGAGGTAGCAGCACTGGTCACTGTGCCACTGTACCCCCCGCATTTAGAAAAGAAAGTAAAAATAACTGCACATTACTGCACTATATTTCTATTTTTATTATTAGTATCATTTTAACGCAAACCATACGTGAAATTAGTGAAAAATATAACAAATCCTATTATACAATAGAGAATTTGTATGTGCTTACTGTTTATATCCTTATGGTTGGTATAATATAGTATAAGGGTATTTGCAACTTGAGACAAAACTGACTTCCTGATAACCAACGGCGTCGAACTTCCCGTCTTCCGGGTTCATTTCCAAGGCGAGCGACACTCGCCATGTCAGCTGTCAGCTGCTCTATTCTCTGAGCAGCCCTCCAAATGTCTGCCCCAAGGCCCAGCCACGACCCCAACAAGTTGCTGCATGTATGATGTATGATCCCTTTTAGTAAACATCAGCTGCGTCTGCCTAGTCTGACACTAAGCTATGTCCCCTGGACCACCCCTGGACCCCCTCCCCCCAAGTCCACTTCACTGGACTTGCTCTGTCAAAAATAAACTTAAAAAAAAAAAAAATCTGGCCGAAAAGATCAGTTTCTTGCACAGCTGTCTAATAATATTCTGTTGCCAGGGGTAAAACGTATATTTCAATTCGGCGAGTGTTGATAGCACATATATATTTTTTTATTTAATGAATTTAATATATAGCAATTTTCGTGTAATGTTTATGGCTTAATTAAATGCAAACACCGAATTAACGGTGTCACACTAATGGGTCCCACATTACCTTAATGACTCACTAGCACTGACTCGAGATGTTCCGTGAACCACCCCGGGTTTCCTGGCGCACGCTACGCAGCCGGCTCTCGGCGAAACGCCGCGCGGCTCGAGACCGGAGGAAGGGTGACGGGAGGACCGGCGGGGTCGGCCCCTACCTCGGTGATGAAGGCCTTGGCGGTGGCGGGGCTCATGAAGAGCACGGCGCGCCGCAGCGTGTCCCGGTAGCGGTGCAGCTCCTCCACGCGCATGGTGCGGAACATCCCCGTGATCATCACGTTCACGTCGGACTCCACCTTCTGCAGCGCCACGTCCATTCCCTGCTGGGACGTCTTGTCCAGGAAGTCCTGAATGCCGCGGATATCTGGAGACGCAGAGGACCAGATATCACCCGAGGCCGACAAAGGCAGATATAGCGGGTCTGGAGGCTGGGCCCTTCGCTTTGTCTCTATTCCAGTCGACGATGTATTAAAACGACGTGATTGCTTCGGAATGCTGAAGTATGGTTTATTTATTCTCCAATTTCAGTTTATTTACATGGTAAACAAGCAAGGTCATAAGTCTGGCTGAACGTGATATATATTACTGGCAGACTTATTGCTTCACACTGACCGAGGCAGTGGCACTTAGAGCACAAAAACCTCACGCAGCACTCGTAACTCAGCTTACAGACCGGGACACTAAACCAAAAATATGCAGTTCTGTTACCAACTATTTAGCTGACAAATTGTAAAAGACTGTCTGCATTTTTTCCCTTCACGAAGCAGCAGAGTAAAGCCTCTATAGTCCATTTGTCACTGCAGTGAGGCGGGGTGCCGCCGCAGAGTGGAGGTAAATAAAACATGAATCAATGGCAGTGCTGTAGTGGCAGCCTGTCGCAGTGCTGGACTCATCTGCTGGATCCGAGACCCAGCTAGCGAGAAGCAGGGCCTGCGGAGGAACCACGGGCGACGGGGTGAAGTCAGGTTGGCGGTAAGACTGGGGGTGGGCTTGGAGAAAAGGGTGCAGCTTGGTGGAGGTGCTGCCATTAAGGTGGTAGAATTCAATCAATGAACTGATGGTTTTCTCCAATGTGACTTAGACTGCTAAGCTCCTTATAAATTTACTCAGCTGGGTAATTCTTATTCGAGCAAAGCACCGATTCGAACTTCTGCCCGTCGAGCGCAAAGGCAGCTGCTGTAAACACTACAGTAGCTGAGTAGGACTTCTTAAAAGGATCAGGATGGGATTGTGGGCATCTGCGTGGGGTTTTGAATACAGCATGAAAGGAGTGAATCATGACCAATAGAGTCATTTAAAAAGCCGAGATGTCTCTCGCCCTCTTCGTGGCGAAAGCATGTCAGAGCAACTTGGAGCGACAGTGAGGCAGCGGGCAATGGGCGTGTGCCCACAGCCAGCTGGACGAGGGTCTGAACTCCAGCTGCAGCAGGGGGCTCCATCTGTGTGGTAACGCTTTGAAACGGATCGACAAATGTATCACTCTGAGCAACCGCCGCACCTACGAGCTGTAATTTCACGAAAAACAGAATTTAACTAAGCAAGTCTGCTTCTTTAATGTTTATGCCACCTGGTGACTGCAGGGGAGATGACCGCACCGATACAGGCGTCAACTGCCTGGTCTGGAGCAGTGACATAGAAGTGTGTTTTCACTGCAGAACACAGACATCTCACACGCAATAGAAATTTTTCCTCCATGGCCCCCAACTCCTGCTGCGATTGGAGTTAGCAGTCTCTGCTTTTTCCACCATGTTGCTGGTGTGTTCTTGGTGTGGATGGGGGGGGGGGGGGGGGGGAATAGGGCCTGTCACTCGA
>UFQX01000679.1:132429-233494 GCA_900497675.1 Arapaima gigas
GGGGGGGGGGGGGGGGGGGGGGGGGGGGGGGGGGGGGGGGGGGGGGGGGGGTGAATAGGGCCTGTCACTCGAATCCTAAAGATGCTAAATTCAGACTCCTGACAGGAGATCCAGATAAAGTCACTACAGGCTATTTCTCACAACCTTGGCCTCTTGGTGTAAAATTCAGTTGGCAGAGACAATGCTCAGCCACCGCGGCATACGCATGCAGTAAAGACATGACCATCTGCAAGCAGACACACAGAAATACACACTGGCTCACGCGCATACACAAAAAGAGACACGAACACTCACATGTAGACAAAGAAAACCTAAAGAATACTATCAAGCCAGCAAACAGACTAATACAAAAGCAAATAAATATACATAAATGCCCCCAGACAAACACACCGGGGGCTCCCGCCCATTCCCGATGCCTGGGCACATTCTCTGAACATCCCCCAAGATGATGGCGGAGTGTGGAAGAGAGTGGGGGGTTATGGGGAGTGTAGCAAAGTAGACAGGCCTGCGTGTCCTTACACCACGCAGAGTTTCATAAGGGACTAAAACGTCACACACACACACAAAATTCCAGCTCCCTCCTCTGCTTACACCCTGGTCAGGCTCTCTGAAAGGCTCAGCTGTGTGCACAAGTCTCCTTAGATGTTTTACACGCTCTGAACGGGCTGATATTTCACCATTCTGTCGCTTGTTCCCACTCCAGAGCCACTGCGTGGGAAACAGCACAGAGGCCCAACTAGCACAGCTGAGGCTTTTACCTGTGGGCCTTTTACAACAGATGTGTCACTGTGTACCAGCAGAACTCACATTTGTGTGTACAAGCATTATTCTGCACACTGTTTGGTTCCCAGTGCTCTGTGTATTGACTACGTAGGTCTACACTTAATAAGGTGCGATATTACAAACACCAGTAAGCAATGGAGATATTAATCTCACTATCGGGCCCTGGCTCAGTAAGGAAAGCTACTGCCAATACCAGTAAGAAGTAGTATTATGAATGTCAGTAATGAATGGCGTTATTTGACCTCACCGTCCTCTGTGAATCTCGCATCACTGTGTTCTGAAGTGCTAATACTTGCGGCCCACAAAGAAGCAGAAAGCACCGTCTCGCAGCCTGTTCCAGGCAGAGCCTTGAGGTGGAGGTGTGGTGGAAGGTTTTGTGAGGGAGACAATATTTTTCTACAGGCTGTAATGCGCAAAGCCTGCCGCTCCTCCGATCCTCTTCTCCTTCGTCCTGTGTTTTGGGGCCGTGTACCTCACCTGCTCGGTCGCATGCTTCTCCGTGGACCCCCGTGCATGAGAACCTGCACCTCTTCGCACTCTTGGACTGCAGCACAGTTGAAACTACTGCACGCACCCTTAACGGAGACCAGCGGCTCAGGGGGATTTTTTTTTCACATTTTTTGAAAATTCCTGGCAAACACTTTGTGAAATTTATTCCAGTACTCTTTCACATGGTGTTTCCAAGCACCAGCCTGGGCCACCGCAGTTCATTGTCTGGCAGCATCCGGGCTTCAACACAAGCCCTTGAAGAGGGTTTCAAAGCCTACGCAGGTCTGTGTGAACCTCGCACGTCTCCCATAGGACAAAACAACATTAGTATCGCTGCACAGGACAGGGTGAACTGCTGGGACCAGCACCCGGTCCAGCTGGAATAGATCCCAGTGCCTAATTCCCTGGGAGTCTCATAAATAGATGAGGTCTAACTCAAACTATGGGTGGCTCCGGGAAGCCAGGACTGGTTTCTGTGAGCACCACTGGGCCTTAAAATAGAGGCGGAAGATGGGGAGACACAAGTGAAGTCAAGTAACATAACACTGCTTGAGAAGCTGCTTTGAAAAGGTGAGACTGTTTGGGTGCCTGAGGGAAGAGTATGGATATTTCCCAGATCCCTGCAGTTGGTGTAGAACTGGACCATGAACGCATGGCTGGTTCATCTTCCAGGCAACCAATGTGGGGAGACTCGCCCCAGGCGCTTTGGATGGAGCAGAACCAGGTTGGACCAGGATGGATATAGCGGAAGGACTTGAATGGGGGCACTTCATACCCATTCAAACCGCAGTCAGCTTTCCCAGTGCGTTGACTGACACCATGTCCCTCACACACACAGTCTCTCATACACACAGACACTCTCAGGCAGTGTTTCATCTTTACATCTGCCTTCAAAATCTTTACTACCCTTTTAGGGACAACATCTTCTGAAATGCCTCCACAAGGAAAACAAAAACACACACATAAAGTCTCTGTCGCGCACATACTCTCACTTTGTCTCGCGCGCACACACACACAAAGATGCAAACGTGTCACCCACAGATCCACACCTTCTAATGGACTCTTTAAGTCAGGAGCAAGGAATCAGAATGGACTTTTAACCACACACACACACACACACACACACACACACACAGAGGCACAAAGACACATAGTCAGTGGTGTTTACGGCTAAAGGTCTTGAGAACAGGGATGTGCGGAAGACACAACAACAGGTATTACTGCTCTAAGAAAAGGTTTGACTGAGGGCCTCACTGCCTATGGAGACTCATGAAACAACTATAACCTGAGAAAACACTGTGAAATGAAGACATTTGTCGTGTAATGATGCAGAAAACCGAATGCACACATTTATTAATCCCAGGTCTGTCTACTGTGAAACTTAAGCATCAGTCAGGCCTGATGACACACAGAATCTCAGCTCATTTCAAGTGCTGCAGATCAGTCCAGCATATTTAAGCAAGTTGTCAGCTTAATATTTGAATGTTTAAACGGTAAAACGTCTTTAAATGTTGAAATGGTTAAGCAAAATGTGAACTGGCAGAATCTATCCGGGAGCAGCAAAGATGATGCCGTATGAATCTGCCAAACTGTGAAGTATCCAAGTTGACTAAGTAAAGATGTGCGCTAAGGAGGTTAATAAACGAAGGAAAAGAGTATTGACGTGTGGCACAGATCTCTGGATTACTCTAGAACGCGCGGCACGTGTCGTAGCGTTTCATGATAACGCCTTGCATCACGCAGAAAAGAGGCTTCGAAATTAAGAGGCTTGCGATCCATCTGGAAGAAACATGCCCGCGTCCCCTCTCACCGTATTCCGTGTCATAGAAGATGATGAACTTCTGCCAGCTGTACTCGGTGACCACGTGCAGGATGACGTCGTTGAGGTAGACTGGCGGCCGCACGAACAGCGTGTAGTCATCGGCCTGGCCGCGGCTGGTCGGGGGGCAGCTGGAGCGGGGCGTCCCGGCAGGTGTGCGCTGGATGAACAGGTGAGGGATGTGCATGGCGTTCGCGAGTGACTGCAGAGAGCCGGCTGACATGCAGCCAATGGAGCTGACCAGAGCCAGGATGCCCCTGTTCATGAGCTCACAGGCTGTGGGAGAGATCAAGGGTGTGAGGGCAGGAGGGAGACAAAGAGAGGGAGGGGAAGACAGACCTTGAGAAGCAGCATCCAAACATGCTCTTATTCTATTCACGCTTACAAGTGGTTAAAAAATCAACCCAAATACTACGGGTAAAACAAAAAAAAAAATTGCGTTGATTAATTTCCATGAGATCGAAAGATTTACTTTGTCAGAAATGTGGACGTACATGAGTGGAGCCCTGGAGTGGAACGCTGTCAGAGGGGTAGAACCAGGCAATGATGAATGTCTTCTTTTATTAGTTTAATTACCAAGTGAAAGACTGGAAATGTGATTATTTCCAGTCCACTTCCAAGCTCACCATTAAATTGCCCTTTTGTGGAGGAGAAACCCCACCGGGACCAGAACGCAGTGGTGACGTGGGCGGCGCCGGCAGAGCAACAGGTGACCGAAAGGTTCAGACCCGCACGGGGTCACCCTTCAAAAAGCCGCTTACGCCGAAGCGTTTGCTCCAGCACAGACTTGTGCAAATGGTCCTCTTACAAGGGGTAACATTCTCTATGAATAAAAGCTGTTTGCCAGGCAAGTACTGTAATTTACCGTAAATAAGCGTATTGTTGGCCTCGGCCACGTAAGCGCCCCTATACTCATATATGTACGTACACAGAGGCACGCACAGCCTGGGAGCGTGTCTCCCTTGTGCTGTTTTATTTCTCTGTCACTGAGCCGGGGAGGTGAAACGCACGCCGACGAGCCGGGGCCGGGGGGTCTGGGGCGGGTCGCGTAGCAATCTGCCGACTTCGGCAGAAACGCGGCGACGAGTCACGTAAGAGCAAACGCGCCGTGAGGTTTGACGGCGGCTGCTGTTTCCAGGGTCGCGATGACGTCTCTGACTAACTTGGCCTCTCCGCTTCCACATGACGCGTGCATGCTGAAACAGAACACCGCCAGTGGGAGACGTAACATGCAATAAGAACAGGGCTACACACGGCGCCACTCCACACTGTCTATTTACCTGCATATGGAATGGATCTACAGCAGCATTAACCCCATTTTTCCTCCATTCCGGGGTTCTGGTCTCAATTACATGGAGCACAAATCCTGGCAGCTTACGCCGGACATTTATGAGCCTCTGCAGGCGAAACATGTCTGCTGTAAACAGCAACAGCAGCCATGCTATGCCACACTCTGGCCTCACCTGATCTGCAGAGTTCCCATAAAACACTGGTATTGTCAATTGAGTGTGAAATCAGGCCAGCGGTGCATATGATTTGAGAGCCGAGCGCTGGGCCCTGGAGAGCACATCGCGACGCCAGGCGGAACTGGGGAGTCTGCTATCGCTAACCGAGCCGGGGTATTTGCTTTGCGCGGCCACCATCATGCGGGTTTTTCCACACCTCACCTCCTCGTGCCACTTAGCCAGAGCCTCCCGCCTTGCAAAGTCCGCAAGCCACTCGTGTTCTTTCTCTGGTCTTACGTTTAAAGTGCATGAACATTAAAGTTTCACTGTTTGGCCGTTGCTTCTACCAAATAGCAATTTGCTCTTTTATGCATTTACACAGCTGAGTATTTTACGAGGTCATTTAACGTTAAAGTGCTTTCTCAAAGGTTTCCTCAAAGACAGGACCACGTCAGTAACTTGAAGTTAAAACCTTTGCAATTCAAGCAGCTAGAACACAAGTACGACCTGATGCTGGTGATCATGACCGATTCAAAACCATATTGTGGTAATTTGTGAACACAGCATTCTCTATATCTACTGGCCTCGCATTCCGCCTGTTTGTTCTTTATGCACAACCTTGCTTTCCAAGCCGCAAACTTCAAATTCGCCACAGCGGTATATCTCACCCTATGTGAGGTTTCTGTGTAGTCGAGTTCATTAAATGGAAAAAAAAAAACCCACTTAGTATTTCGAAAATGTCTCATACTTTTTGACGCAGAGTATACAGTACTGTGCAAAAGTCTTAGGCACCTGTGGGAAAAATGCTATAAAGTGAGGATGGGTCCAAAAATAATGCCATGAATTCTTATTAGTCAATAAACCTTCTAAAAAGTGCAGTAGACAAAAAAACCTGTCAAACCAATGTTTGGTGTGACCACCCTTTGCCTTTAAAACACCATCAGTTCTCTTATGCAAACTTGCATGCAGTTTAAGGTAGAGGTCGGTAGGTTCTTCCAAACATTTTGAGGAACCGGCCACAGTTCTTCTGCAGACTTTGACTGTCTCTGCATGTCCTCCCAGACTGACTTGATCATGTTGAGATCAGGGCTCTGTGGGGACCAGACCACCTGTTGCAGGATTCCTTCTTTTTGCTCAAGATAGTTCTGTATAACTGAGATTGGGTGTTTGAGGTCATTCTCAGGCTGCGGAATGAATTTGGGACCAACCAGAAACCTCCCTGATGGTAGATAAGAATCTACCTGTACTTCTCAACACACATTGAAGCTGCATCCCTAACACTTTTTCACAGTGCTGCACGTCATGCTGACTTGGCATTTTGGCTACTCAAAGCAAAAAGTTTCTGGGTTATCAAGTGTGATGCTGCACATTTATTATTACATCACTACAGCTGATGTGCGTCGCTCTGTGTGGCATTTGCACGTTTGCTCCTATGTTCGCCCTTCTCAGGGGAGCACACGGGGCGTAGACACGTTTCTCACGTACCAAACGTTTAAGATCCTGCAGCCCAAAATCCCCGCAGTGGACTTCCAGCTGGAAAACACACCGGTTTACACGTCATGCAGCTATGCAGGGGGGGGGGGGGGATCAGGGAGGGGTGACAGATTGCCGCACGCAACTGCTGCCCCAAAACCGCAGATGTCTGGCATGTGCAAAAGCAGTCTGAAACACCCCGTTCAAGGATACACTGGGAGTGATGCGGCTGAGACCCCTCCCCACCGGCCTCCACCCCCCACAGGCGCACAATCAATACCCCTTCCAATGCATCCTTGGGAGGGAGGCAGTGCTCACCAAGTCTTTTCACCAGGACTGCCCTGGGCTCTCCATCTCCACTCTGGGCTCTAAAACACCCCGGTGAGTAGAGTGGCAGCTGAGAGCCATGCCTCCGCTGGCTATTGGACAGTAAAACACCACTTCATCCTTACAGGGAAACACGACAGCGTTCCACCGCGCCCTGCCGTCGGTCCTCTCTCATCATCCTCTCCTCGTCTCTCGCTCTCTCTGCTTCTCTATCACTCCTCCCTCTTCTCTCTCGCCACACACTACCTCTGCTCTCCAGCCCCCCGTTCCTGTCTTTTTTCCATTTTCCCCAAATGGCATCATCTGCTGTTTTAAAATGGCATTGTGAATTTTCATTTGAATTTATTTCCTTGTAAGGAAAAGGTATTGAGGCATAAAAGGGAATTATCACTTGATTAACGTGACATTAATAAAAGTGATGCTCAGTGCCTCCCTCCACAGAAGCACTTAGGAGCCCCCCCCCCAACCCACCCTCGGAAGGGACTGCCAGAGAACACACAAGACAGATGCCTCCCGCTGGGGTGGCCTGCTTCCTGCTTTTATGGGGGAGGCTTTCGCCACTGTCACTTTTACGAGGCCGAGCTGCAATTCATGCCCTCCTCTCTCCTCTGCGCTCCGGTCTGGAATGGAACGGCACACTCCTCAGCTGGCCAGCTCCATTATACCTCCCCACGCTGCTTTTTACATTAATGCCGCATGACTGAGAGCTGAGGGCAGGTGGGCAATTTGTTGGATTACCTACAGGTTGTACCACGCCGTTTACAACATCGGGAAGGACAAATGTCATTATTGCCAGCTAAAGGCCAAAGCAGGTAGCTTTCTGCGGTTATGGCAGAATCATCACCATGTAAGCGGTTACTGTTATTGTTATTACTTACGTTGCTGCTTATGAGCATGAGGCGGCACATCTCACAGCATCTAAGTGAAGCCGACGTGCAACGTTTTGAAATTGATCCAAGTCTTATTCAGTCCGGGACTGACACGTATTTTGCAGCAAAAGATGTTCCGGCAAGAATACAAAATTAATGCAAGACTGACGCTGCCACAATACGCTGTACAGAACTGTACAAATGGCTCTTATGTTCTGCCAACAATGAGCTCCTGCAGCGTGTGGGCGTTTGCGGGACGCTGGGAAGTAGTGTGTCGTGGTGTTGCTGCGAGAGCCGTCATATTATTGCTATTCAATCGCCTTTAATCCAAGGCAGCTCATTATTTCACCTCTTGATACAGGTGGAGGTTTTGGCAGAAGGAGCGGAGACTAACTGTGTTGCTCAAGGTACTTCTCCTGGGCCTGAAACCAGCAGCCTTTCGGCGCTGTGTCTTTAGCCACTACGTGACCTGCCGTCAGCGGGGTTGCGGCTTAGCTGCCGAGGCTCCAAGGGTCAGCGTGCGAGTGCGTGGGGGGGAGGTGTGCTTTTGAGACAAGATGGTGGGCTGCAGTTTTTCCGTGTGTGGCAGGTAGTGCGGCGCGTAGCAGCGTTTGTGCCTCGGAAGCCTGTTTCATGCCGCTAAATGGTTCGTCACTGGGAGTTTTTTTTTTCCCCCTCCCTCGCCATTGGTGGGGGAAAAGCAAACTGTCTATTTTTCACTTTCCTTCTGTGTGTTTTCTTCATCGGCGCACTAGGCAGCTTCTAATTGGAGCAGCTGAAATGGAGCCATTCATCACGGCAGGCGTCACCAACCCCTGAGCTGTTAGGGTCCCGGGGCCCACGCATCCTTCATCTGAGTCTCGCTGCTTGGTGCGCAGGAGCCCTTCCCTTCTACCCTCATCTCTCTCTGTGTAAGACTCCCGCCCTCTCCCAACTCCCCCTTTACCAGCCATTGGCTCTTTAAACGCTCCTTCATATCCATTGTTCCCTGCTTTACTCCCCTCAGCTCCTGCATCACTTACCACGATTTACTCGGTTAACAGACTTTCCTCCAAACTGCATTACAACGTATTACTTGCATTTATTAAGGTGGGCAATTTTACTGCATCAGTTCAGTTTAAAAGCCTTACTCAAGGGTACCTTCGCAGGATGTGGGGATCAAACCTCGGTCTCTGCGGGGCCATCTTTAACCGCAACGCCACCTGCTGCTCCCATTCCCTCTCCGATGCTTTCTTCTCGCCCCACGGCCTTCACCGTGGCCTCCTCCGTCCATCCCGGCATCGACGCTAAACACTGTCGTCCTCTCAGTCAGTATTCTGATGTAGCGAGCGACGCAGAGTGTGGTGGCGTCATCTCTGTGAACATCTTTAGCCACAGTCTGTGACTTCCTGCGCGAGATGGCCGTTCAGACTCACCCACAGGGCCACGCTCAACCGCCACAGAAACCCAGAAATGCGAGAGCGTGATGCTGATGTTTATGTCACACTGATCACTGCTCTGCTGGGTCCTGCAGCAGCTCTCTCTCCCTGTGGGAGGCAATAAGCAGCTGGAGTGCTGCAGCTGCCCAGAAAGCGGCCCCTTCAAGTCCCCGTTCAAAAATTCTTGCAACGTTAATGAAAAAGCAATCCTTTTTTCATTACGTCCCCCAGTCGCTGTGCGAAAAGAACATGGAAAATGCGTGTTTTAATTTATTAGATGGTAGAAACCACGCACGTGGACCAATGTAATGTGGACTAATGCAGTAATAATTACGCCGTAATGCCCCTCTTTGACACACGTGGCCTGCGGCGTTACAAGAGGAACGCTCAGGAGACGAGACTGTTAGATCTTGAGATTTACTTTCCCGGGCAGGGTTTAAACAGAAGCACCCCGGGAGCGCAATAACACGCTTTCCCAAAAGCTTTCGAACACAGCGAACAACAATCCCCACGACTCCGCACAATAATTAGACACAACCATTTACAAACATGCAGCAGGAGGACGTAACGGGAGAAGCGCGGCTCCCGCCGCCACCGCTACTATACTCATAATGCAAACCGAAACGTTTAAACAAATGCACGTCGTCTTCAGTAAATTCTGTACAGAAGAAAATGTATTTGACTGTTAAGGGAGCAGGAAGATGGGAGCCAATCACATCATGGCTGAATTCGGTGTATGATGGGTCACATTTTTGTGGTGTTTTACTGTACACACACACACACACACACACACACACACACACACACACACACACACAGCTGTATGCACTGTTAAGTACAGTACTGTGCAAAAGTGTTAGGCATGCAACTTCAGTGTCTGTTGAGAAGTACAGGTAGATTCTTGTCTACCATCAGGGAGGTTTCTGGTTGGTCCCAAATTCATTCTGCAGCCTGAGAATGACCTCAAACACCCGATCTCAGTCATACACAACTATCTTGAGCAAAAAGAAGGACTCCTGCAACAGATGGTCTGGTCCCCACAGAGCCCGGATCTCAACATGATCAAGTCAGTCTGGGAGGACATGCAGAGACAGTCAAAGTGTGCAGAAGAACTGTGGCCGGTTCCTCAAAATGTTTGGAAGAACCTACCAACCTCTACCTTAAACTGCATGCAAGTTTGCATAAGAGAATTGATGGTGTTTTAAAGGCAAAGGGTGGTCCCACCAAATATTGATCTGGCTGAGGTTTTTTTTGTCTCCTGCACTTTTTAGAAGGTTTATTGATTAATAAGTATTCGTGGAATTATTTTTGGAACCGTCCTCACTTTATAGCATTTTTCCCACAGGGGCCTAAGACTTTTGCACAGTACTGTATATCCAAGTAAAACTGTTGAGATATATAGATGTGTGTGCCCTGTTCTTAGTTTTACAGACAACAAACATGTCCCTGGCTTCACAGGCAATGGGCAAGAGACGAAAAAAAAATGTCAGGAAAAAAGACAAGCGTGGTTCTCTCAGTGAGCCAGTGTGACTTATTAGACTGAGGTTAGGAATATCCAACCTTTTTTTAGAAAAAGAACACGGGAAGCTTTGAAGACGTCTGGCCGAAGGCTAATCCCTTAAAAAAATGTAAAAAAAAAAAAAAAAAAACGTTTTGAAACAGAGCAGCCATTCCAAGGGACATATTTGCACATTGATTTGAAGCGTGGTCAGGACAGACAGGCGGGGAGCGAGGGCCTGGACGGGAATAACAGATGAGGCGCCATCGCTCAGGAGGGCGGGGAGGACGCTGATGCCTCCTTTGCCCCTCGCAGCAGCACAGTGCAGAGGCGCGGCTCCTTTAGAATCCGTGCGTTTCGGCGCCAGCCACGGACACGCTTCCGTCTGGCTGCACGCGCACGTCTCGTCGCCAGCGTGACACTCTCCGCCGTCCTGTCTGTTTGTCTCAAGCGGTTGTTTCGGCTCGGCCCTCTCTGCGTCTTAACACTTGTTTGTCTGCCCCAGCGTTCGTCCTCGCAGTTGCGCGCGATGCTGCATTTTTAACTCTCCTTCTGCTCTCTGTTTGTCCGTTACTGTCCGCTTCCTTATTTGCGCCGCCTCTTCCTGGTTTGTTTAATTCTCTTTCTGCCTGTCAGTCCAGCTGGGTGTTATTCTTAGCGTGTTTCTGTGTGTGTGCTGCTAATGCAAATTCCTCTGCTACCAACAACACAGCCCAGTCAGAGGCAAAAAAATCCCACTGAGCCCCGTCGTGCGTGCATGCTTGCGTGTGTGTGTGGGGAGCGGGGAGTGAGAGGGTGCAGAACACCACCGAAGACCTGGGAACACTCGTGGCTGCTGGGTGGAGCAGCACGCACCTCTGAATCATCACTCCTGTGTTGCTAGCAGACTGTCTGATAGAATATGTTGGAATTGGACATGCTGCAGTATTGCCCATCTAATCATGCATGAAGGATGAGAGCCAGCGAGGGAGGGAGGGAGGGGTACAGACCTGGGGCACGAGAGAACAATACAAGAGAGAGGTCTGAAGGACCAGGGCTGAGTAACCTCCCTCAAACGGACGGGAGCTTTGCAGAAGTGCGAGGGGACGATTCTGAGACACGATTCTGCGTCTGCCAACGAGGGTTGAGGAGGTCACAGCAGCCCCGGTTAAACCGTCACTTTAGCAAAGATGAGAACCGTGTAACCAAAGTGTAAGGGGCGCCACCTGAAAGGCCCGCGCTCTCTCTGCATTTTCCACACGCAACGTACAGCGGAAGGATTCCGGTCGGTCTTCTGTGAGCAAACGCCAAATTGTTAAAAAAATGTCCAAATTTCCCGAGAAGGGCAGAATTCAGAAAGGAAAGACGTGCGATTGTGTGCGCGGTACTTACAGCGGTTTCGCCCCCTTCAGGATGCCCGTCGGTTGCATCACAGTGGGCTGTTTGTCAACATGTGTTGTGTATTTGTTTACAGGCATGGAGTTGTGCCCATTTGCGCTCGTATTTTTGCTGCTTTATTTCTTTTAATAGAGGTGTTATTTTACACGTGTGCATTCGCCCGCGTTCTAAACACACACCGATACACCGTACATGCAGTCATCTGTGTATCGGTGTGTCGAAGTCTTCCCTGAGCACCAGCACTGCACACCTGATCTGAGAGCCTCCAGTTCTCAGGTGGACCCTCACTGTGCTTGTCGCTCAGGTTCCCTGCGTTCACAGGCGGCGAGGTGAGCGATCCAGCCGAACGGCCACGGTGAATTTTTTGGGAATGAAAGGAGCGACGTGAAGGCGGGCAGAGGAACTAAGCAGAGATGCCGACTGCCGGCGCCACAGCAATGCGGCGTAACCACGGCTACTACCACGACTGGCTGGACAGATGAATGAAATGAGGATCTCAAGATGCGGTTCAGTAATGCAGCCATTTTTTTTTCCCTTTTGAAGTTCATTAAGTACCTTTTAGTTCGTACCAGCATTGCGTGGGTTACGCTGGCCTCAATGGTGCTCGCTGAACTTTCTGCATACATTTCCCACTCCTTAAAATCATCTGCGCTGTCTTCAACTACTTAACTCCAGGAAATGAAGGCCGGCTTTTACTTTGAGATTTCTCATCAAGTGGCTTGTACCAGTCCACTGCTCTCTTCAGGGTCTAATGTAAATTGTCTCCCCCAAATCCTCTCTTTGTCAACAACGCAATTAAGAATCAACTAGACTAAAGCCAAAGCAGTAAATACAATCCCACCCAACACACAGCCATTACCAGGGGAATTAAGCATGTTCATTGTTTCATCCTAGTGTGATGAAGTAATAAACACCACCATTCTGGGAAAGCACAGTAAACGTGAACCACGCAGATGAATGCTAAGCGCACTCCCTGAGCTTCGACTCGCGCTGCAGCAGAAGACCTCGAGAAAACCAGGCCGAGTCGACGTGTCGGCCACGCAGCCGTCAGGAATCGGTGTTCTGCCCGGACCGTTTGGGCAGGACGACGCGGCACATTGCTGTGGCCTTCACCATCTCTCAGCGCTTTCAGTGAGGCCTGGAGGTTTCACACTGCAAGCAGACAGAGTCTGTGGGGGCACATGTGGCCTTCTGATAACTGGAGGAAGTTGACTTAGTTACCTCCTGTTCTGCTGTCCTTACAAAGGTGACCATAGATACTGTTTTGACCCATGCTTCATCCTTCACAGCTCTCTTTTTTTCACAAGGTTGGGAGAGAGAGCCAGAGACAGACAGACAGACAAAGGGGGGGCAGCAACAGAGAAACAGACACATAGGGAGAGAGTGAGAAAGATGGCAAGAAAGGGGGAGAGAAAGAGAGCGATAGAGAGTAAGGGCAAGAGAGCGAGAGAGGGGGATAGAAAGAGCGGTTGAGAGAGAGTACGAGAAAGACGGGGAGAGCGGGAAAGAAACAGCAAGAGAGACAGCGTGAGATACAGAGAGTGAGAAAGGTGGAGGGAGTGGGAGAGAAAGAGAGATAGAGAGAGACAGAGATAGAGAGAAAGAGAGCGAGAAAGCCAAAGAGAGTGGGAGAGAGAGAGAGGGAGAGGGAGAGAGAGTATGAGAAAGACGGGGAGAGTGGGAGAGAAACGGCAAGAGAGGCAGAGCGAGATACAGAAAGAGAGTGAGAAAGGTGGAGAGAGTGGGAGAGATAGAGAGAGACAGAGATAGAAAGAGAGAGTGAGAAAGAGAGGGAGAGAGTGGGTGGGAAAGAGGGATAGAGAGAGACAGTGGGTGGGTGGGGGGGGGGGGATCAACCGTCTTCTCAATGGAGTTCAGGCCACTCATTGATCCTGGGATGACCGGCCATGGCCGCCGGTGTCAAAACAGGCCATGCTATCAGAGCGCTCCTTTAACACCGCTCCTCCCGGCTTTTTCAGTCCCGAAGAAAAAAAAACACCGTTTCACTCCCTATCAGAAGTGGTGAATGAAATTAGAAAACCCCACGTTTGTTTCTGCATCTGCCGGCCAAAGCCACCGAGACCGGCGCGTGCCTGTGTGGTACAAGTTTCCGACCGCCGGCAGTCCGTGGCGCCAGCGTCGCTGTGGTGCGATGCGGCTCAGGGGCAGAGACGTGCTGCAAAAACGCTCATTTCTTCGCAGCGCAGCAGCTTTGACCACCGGAGAACAACAGGACAAGCCTCCTGCCCCCTCTTGAGTAATGCTCTGTAATTTCTTTATAAATGATCGCAAAGATCGCCGGCAGTCTGAATGGCGATGCCTTTTTAAGGCAACAATTTAAATCCCACATCACAGTGCATTACAAAGTCAAATCAGAGTTACCTCTTCACATGAAACCCCACTTTGGATTTTCACTTCGCCTGCAATAATTCCTCACATTCAAACACTGACAAGTGCTAAATGTTGTGCGTGGTTTTCCTGCCACTTTTTCCCCTCTGTGTTAATAGACTGAGCGCCTCGGCGACGGTTACCGGCTCTCTTTATTCTGCGTTTGTTTTCCGCAGGATGCCATTACCCCCCCACTGCGAAACTGTCTTAAAGACCCTTCGCCTATTGCTAAAAAACAGCCCTAAAAACAGACTAAATGCACAGTTCAAGACGAGAGTGATGCTACACGCTCACTCTTTTTTATTAGCTGCACTTGTGGAGGGGTGCGAGCAAAACTTTGGTCACAACTGCAGTTACGTCGTGAGGATAAGGGAACAGACATGGATCACGTGGCGGTTTAAGAGGTTTCCAATGCAGGATGTATCCATTTCTGCCAGGGCAGCACATCCTCAATTGTTTCGCTCCCAATCTGTTTCGGAGTCATTACCGTTGTCAGACGAACAATGGCGGGGCCCACTCGAGAAGATGAAGCCCATCCCGATTAAAGACTGCAGATCAATACTGCGCGAAAGTGACGGCCAGTAAAAACACCACAGCACATATAAACGGAGGCGCGCCGCCGCCGTGGAGCTGTCGTTGTGGCCGAACGTGCCCGGTGGCCGCCGGCTCTTCCGCATCATCCCTGCCGCGGGGGAACGTCACGCACTCCTGCAGTCCGATTCGCCACGGCCGCGCTTGTCTCCGTCTCCATCGCTCGCAACTCCCAGCACGCCCCACCTTCCGCACCCCCTTCGGGCCGATCTGCTCGCCTTCTCGCTTCCATCCTTGGGCCGATCGGACAAACGGCATGGCTAATGCCTTAATTCCGCTCCGCTGTCAGTGTCCAGGTCTTCCCTGATATTCCAATTTAGCGGAGACTTTGATCCAATTTGGAAGCCGCCAGGCTCCCCGGCTGAACAAATAGAACAGTTTGTGTGTATGTCCCGGGCATTTCCCACTCAAAGAATACACACAGAGGTTTGTTTAATTATGCAACCTTTCAAAGCCCAACCGGAGACAGAACGTGGCCGGATACTTTATCCAAGACTGATGCAGTAGAAGGAAGCGCTCTCCAGAGTCCTCATTATTTAACCTATGTTCTCCAGCCACACAGCACACTGGAAGTAATGGACTTAACATCTCTATCGCCCTCTTGGTAGGCGAAACGCCAGCTTTGCAGAGCGACACGGAGTGTATAAATGCCCACAGACTCCCGTTGGCTGCCTGTGAGGAGATTTTAAATTACGACGGCGTCGACCGTCGAGTCGCTTGGGTTCGATACCACGGGCGTGGCCTCCTCCGGAGTGACAAACGGAGCAGTACTTGTAAGGAATGAGGACACTTCTCCTCAGACAGAATTAGTCGGTTTGTCAGAAACGACATTAACATCCAGAATTCGTTCCGATTAGGCGGCTGTTCGCCGCTTCTCCGAAAGGAGCGACGCCCAGCCGTACGGCTTGATGGATGCGATCGAGGTTTGGAGAAAGTTCCGTGCAAATGCGGCGAAATATTCTGAAAGCGACTTCAGCTGCTGTCCGCTCGATCGCTCACGCGACCATTAGTGTGGACGCGTCGTGTTCAGTTCACGGTCGCCGCAAACGTCTTCTTTTTTTTTTTTTGCCGTTATGCTTTGCAGCGGCAAACCTTGCCCGCGTTTGACAATTTGCTCCAGGATTTTCACACTGTGCGGTGATATTAAAAAACACCCACAGCAGACTGTGTGCAGGATTTTCTTTTTCGGTGTCCCTGAGGTCACTTTGAGGCCTCCTGCGGTAATTATCGCTCAACTGTATTAACTACATAATAAATGGAAAACAGCACCTTTTTCGGGGATCAGTGAGCAATAGTTGATGTGTCTGTAGGACAGAGCCGCAATATTGATGGCCTCGGCGCTCTTTGCGTGTTTCGTTCAGGCGAGAACGAGAAACGGTTTAGGTAATCGGACCAGCGACGCCGTAGACGATCGGGTGTTTTGCAGATGCGGAGTTTGGCTGACCTGGCAGCAGAAGACCTGGTTAGCACATCTGTCTCTGGTTCAAGTATACTTTGATGATCATTTATTTCCGAGTTGAACGTAGCTCAATGCCTGAGAATACTTTGCTATTTATGAAATGCAGAAGTAAACAGGGAAAGGGAGCCCTTGTCCTGAAGCATGGGAAGCAGGTCTTATGTTTGACGCTGCAGGGGTACAATGTGTTGCAGCAGGAGTAAAACCCCGTGTCTCACAATGATGACTGACACTCGATGATTTGAGATCTTTTTTGTCCGCAAACATAAAAAAGCGTAACGTATCATTATGCATAATCTTGTCCTTTTGAACAACTTCATTGATGTCATGGGAGCAGGAGACGGTGAAGGTCAAGATGTGTTAAGAATCGTGCATGAGCTACGCGTCAATACACGCTCGCGTACATTCTTATAGAACAAAAAGCTTATTGAATGATATTACAGCAAAAGGGAAAATTATTTTTACATCAAATATTGAAATCCTGCTAAAGCCACCAAGTGATGAATTTTTAATCACTGAAGCTGCACGGCAAGATATTATTTCAACAATAGCGTAATGCTTTTCCCTCATACTACAAGGTAATCTAGTTTCATTTCGGAAGAAAATGTGGATTAATTGACAGGTAATAAGAGACCCATCCTGCGTGGGTGATGAAAGGAAGACTTACGGGCAAAATATTCGCGGGAACTGAAGTTCGCTGTCGCCTGCGTCCGTACTAACCGCTGTCGAGAACGTAGGGCTGAAGCTGTGATTCACCCGCCATGACTAATCAGGTGAACATTTCGCTACTTTCTCCCTTTGAATCACATTCAGGGAAACTTTTATGCAATGAATTTATTCCTCTCCGTTCTGAATATGAAAAAAAAAACATTTGCGGATTTCGAGGCCGTACGATTTATTAATACAGCTCTGAATTATCTATATTTTTTTCCTGTGCTCCTGGTGTTTTTAAATAATGACAGTCAGATGAATAAATAATTACCACTTTTGAAATGCACTTTTTGTTACGACTTAAAACAACCATCAATGATTGAAAGGCAAAGTGTTTTGCAGTAACTAAATGAAACATTTATTTTTTGCTGTCTGAAGTGTGCTCCGTTACGGATCTTTGCCGCTACTTTTCGCGTTATGAATGTTTTTGAAAGGCCGCCGTGGGGCATCGAACGACTACACACGCCACTGGTTCCTCGGCGGAGCAGCGGGTGGGGAAATAACTTTGGACTGTGGCAAATTCAGCTCACAATTCAAAGTAACAGTCGCTCCAGATCGGACCGCGTAAATCTGCACGCTAAGCATTACGCTAACAGCGGCCTCAGCGTGAAAACTGTGACCGATCGTTTTTCAAAGCGTTAAAAAGACGACGGCAAATAACCGTAAACTGTCCTCGACTAGCCTCCTCTCCTCAGTGACTCAGCGGACCGTGGTCCCTTGCTTATGAGAATATACCGCATTAAGATATAAATGAAATCCACTTTAAAAACAGAATGAAAAAACACAGGCACTTACTTTGGAACGCAGTACTGCAGCAATCTGTCTCCAGCAGGCCGCGGTATCACAGCGATTTGTTTCCGGCGGATTTAGATACAATTTGTATCTCGGTGTCCGAAACAGTTTCAAAGAATTTGATGCGATTCATCCCTTTAACATTATCGGAAACAAAAAAAAAACTACAGAATGTACACTTCATGGGTTTACCGTTCAGCACAGGGTTGAGCAATTCCAGTTCGGGAAGACTACAGGCCTGCCGGTTTAGTAATGGTTTCATTCCCACGAGATTTATAAAACATCGTAAAACACCGAGCACGGTGACTTGTCAGAATATTGACTTTGGTCATAACCTGTGTTGCTGAGGTTAGGCAAACCTGAGCACACCTTGCAGCTCTCTGTCGCTTTAATTTTACACGGCTAGAAAGGAAAACGTAGCGCAAAACTAACGTTTGAGTCTGGCCACGCGTCGGATTGACCCCTCGCTATTCC
The DNA here is from genome assembly GCA_900497675.1 of Arapaima gigas. Classification (NCBI taxonomy): domain Eukaryota; kingdom Metazoa; phylum Chordata; class Actinopteri; order Osteoglossiformes; family Osteoglossidae; genus Arapaima; species Arapaima gigas. The sequence continues at coordinate 150,340 of UFQX01000679.1, forward strand.
AAACATGTTCCCGGTGTATTCCATGTACTGACTACTGACGACAAGCGAGGATGGGTGGTCTCCTTTCGCGAACATCAACGCTGCAGTTTGTAATGACATGGACAAGTGACCGTTGGGTGAATGCAAGGGCAGCGTTTATTTGCTGCGAAAAACGTGCAGATTTCAATCAGTCTTTGGACAAGACGGAACGCGGAATACCAGTAAGTCACGCCAGGGATAAATCTTGAGAACCACAGGCCTATGAGACTCTGAAATGTGCTTCTGTAGAAGGTCCATTAAAAACAGTTGTGATGAGCAAATAGGAGGCCGGTTTGCGCAGAAGCTGCAAGAACCCGAGCGACGGGGATGTCTGGAGTTTGTTTCCCCAGGGTTTGTGACACTTATCCATATTAGTCATTGTTTTCCATACACAATCTTTGCTTCGCCAACATGAAGACATGGTTTCAGTTTAACTAACACGGGGCTCAACACTTTCACCCAATTATATCAGTGGCCTCCCATTCTTCTCACCGCTCCCAGGTTATCATCATGGAGAATATCATCTTCTACCGACCAGCAAAGTCAACCTCTCAGCAGAGCCGTGAAGAGCCCCACCAACACCCGGAGATAGGCTGGATATTTGTGTTTGAGCTCAAAGGTGATATCAACCAAATTGTAGGAATCCTGCAGTGTTTGTTTTGTTTTCATCTGGTGCTTCTTGGCAGGTCTTTTTTTTACACAGAAAAACAAAAAGGAGGACTGAGTCTAGCTAAGATATGTTTTCCAACGAAAAGGGAGGGAAGGGGCTCAGAAAAGGAGAGAGGTCGTGGTTGCCACAGAGAGACCAATTCAGTTCTAAGGTTGGCCGTAAAAAAAAAAAAAAAAACATTGCTGAGTTTTCTTCTTCCTCTCTCTGAACCAGCATCTTGCGTGAATAGACATTTTTGTGTTTACTACCCATCCTCAGCATCTCTTTGTCAAATTCCTTCCTTTAAATATTGAATGGAGTTTTACTGAATCGCTGTGGCAGGTTTACGTTACAAAAATATGTATTTACCAGGCATACGACAAAATGACAAAACACCGAGTGCAGCAGTAAAGGCCTAAATGTATGTATGCAGAGCTAAATGTCAGTATTCAAAATATTTATGGTAGAAGCTATGGTCAAATATAAAATATATCAGGGGGTTAATTCAATTCAAGTAATATTAGATTCGGTCTCTTGAATTTTGAATTCCTTTTTTTAAAGCCCTCTACTGAATGTCATCCCTCAGAGCGCTTAATATTGGACAATAAAAAAATAGAGAGTAACATGCAAATAGCATTAACACCAACAATGATACCCAGTGAAAAAATAATTTTAGGAAAAAGGTGGAGGCCAGCAAAGAACGTGTGTGTCTTTGAGACAAAAAGTCATAGTCACAGTGAGACAGAAAGAAGAGGCCAAAGAAGGACATTTGGAAATGCTTGTAAAGGAGGAAAAAACCGCTGGGGGGGACTAACTATCTGCCCCCCTGCATCCTTTTACAGTTAGGGGGAATTTTAGCATTTTTTAAACCTAGCATTTTGTCGTGTCAAGTGGCCGACCAGCTGGTGATCTTCAATGTGTCCAAGCATGGCCTCGAACCAGAAAAGTTCAGAAAAGTGCTAGAAACGCGTGGAAGAACAACTTCCCGGCAAATGTATTCCACCAGTGACGTTTTGTATGAAACGTAACTTCACGAGGGAAGTATTACACCAAATCTCTGGCCACATCCCGCCTTCAGTGACACACACCCACATATCCCACCTACTTCCGCTCTGCAAGCACTGTTTTCATAAACCCACCTCTTTTCTATCTTGTTCAAGGAGTCCCAACTGGGGGCTCAACAGCCTCACTCGACGGCAGGTCCAAACCCTCAAGTGGACTCCAAGCCCCAAAGGACAGTGCACCAAGCATCCATCCAAACCCATAAACCAGTCTAATACTCCCAGCTCCTGAATTTCTTACTGTAGAGCTAATAACCACATACCCTCTCATATTGACTGTATTATACTGCAAATGTTAGGTCTTCTCCAACAATGCCAGTAATTGAAAAATATTAAAATAACAAGCAAACTCATAAAATCTATTTCCTAGATAGCCTATTATTCAAAGAAATATTGTCTACCTAATTTTTCTACGTACTGTTAAAAACTACCGTTGGAATCGTGCAGTTATTAAAAAAGCTGTTTCGAACAGATTAAACCCAGAAATGAATTTGTTGTTATAAGGCACAGTATATTGATACTGTACCGTCAGTAGGGTAATTTTGGCCAATTCCACTCTTCCCCCCAGTTACAATGCATGAACTGTGCATCTCAAATTTAAGGACGGACCATTGTTCTTTAAATAAACACACACACACCCCCCAAGATCCTGCGAGAACTAGTACACTTTCACTGAAATGTACAGGGAGTCTTCAAAACTCGCTGTCCCCTCCCTGAACTTCACATCAGCCCACTCGGCAACACAGCGTGTCCCACAGCTAGTGCCACTACACAGCTGTCACAGCTCTTCCAGGTTGACTCTATGTTTTGAAGCCTGACTGACATTTTTTAAAAAAATTTCATTAAGAAAAACACAGAGCCTGTGCTGGAAGGTGTAGGTCCTTCATCAGCAGCAACCACAAGCACATATTGGAACTGGTGAAGAAAGATGAGCCAGAGGATTCCTAGAACAGGGTTCTGTGGGCAGATTAGACTAAAATAAACATCGGTCAAAGTGATGGAAGAAGCTGAAGTTTGGAGAAGAGCATTGAACATCCGAAGCACGTGGCACATCTTCAGGAAAGTCGTGGCTCAGGGAGAGATATACAAACTCCTTCCCCCCGGGTGGGGGGGCAGCAGAACAATGACCTAAACTATAATGGATGCTTAAGACTGGAACAATTTTAAATTGGACGAGAGAGCAGAATCCCTTTGAAAACACAATCCACTGTAGTTCATAAGACTGAAAGCAAAAGAAAATGTCTGGTGACGTCAGCTGGATTTGCAAATTTTTACGTTTATTCTATATTAACTGTCCCATTGTTATTAATGTCAGGTTGGGACTTGAGTAAAAACAATAGTTACTTTCTTTGCTGAAGCATTAACTGTAAATAAAGCTGACTCTCTGAACTCAGCAGTGCCAGAATTACAAATCTGTACAAACGGGTAAATCACTGTAAGTAGCTTAACACTGCAGGTCATTTTGGATAAAAGTATGAGCTGAAACAACGAGAAACGGAAAAAGAGAAATAAAGAAGAAAAGGCACTGATTTGATTTTTTCCCTATACCTTTGGAGGGGACCGTAACTACAGCTAAGAACCAAATATTGCCACATTTTGAGTAACTACAGATTGGAATAATTATGCAAAATTTCTCTAAATCATCATATCTCATAATATTTTCGTTTTGCATACTGTGATAATAAACAGACAAACAGGTTGGTTAATTAAGCAAAATATAAGCTAGGAAGGCTTTTAACAGGATACAATAAAATAAATATTACTCAAGGTAATATTAATATTAATATTTTATTTTGGCTTTGTCTAATTTGAATAAATACCACTGCTTTGACATCAAAAGGCAATTTTATCTAGGTATGCAATGGCATTTCGCTTGGCAACTATTAACAATACAAACCTTTAATTGGGTCTTTTACTGAGATTTCATTCAGAGAAAAAATAAATAACAACAACAACAACAACAATAATAATGATAATATTTGCAATAATATTTTTCTTTACATACTTGAAATGCTTTTTGCAGTGTGGCATTTGAAGCCAGGCTTGGGAACAGCACAGTAGTAGTGGTAAAGATACAGGAGCTTTAGGGAAAAAATTAATTTTATTCAGCAGATAATAAAGAATTTTATCCTGTTTGCAGCCACTGATCACACGTCACCTCAATAGTGCTGAACTGGGGGCCCACTTTAGTTCTCTTGTCTTTTACAAAATGTTATATATTAACCGGGAGCTGCAAAATTGGATCACTTAAGCTCACTTTTAGATTATGTGACGCATTCCTAAAATAGGCAGTACTGGAAACAGGTGTTCTAATATTCTCGGTTTCATCCCTTCACAAGCAATCACAGTTCACCATCCCCCTTCGGGGGGTCTGCAGCTGGGAGAGACTTCAAACCCCGACAAGTTTCTAAACAAAGCGCATTATGCAGCATGCAAATTACTTTGAATATAGGCACTTTTTAACCCCTCCGGCGGGCGACCTTTATTAGTAAGGGTGGATGAAAACGACGCCGAAAATCTCTCACCGTGCTGCTTGTGCAACATCACCGCTAATAAAAACAATTTGATAGACACAGAGTAATGAACACAAAAAAATTAACACACTGTGATACTGCCACTGTGAAATGTGCATTATTATGATAGAACTTGTGGTGTAATGTTCATTTAATAGATTGATAATTAGAAGACAATCATAATTACGGTCGGTATATATAAATCTCTGTCTGACAAAAGCGATGGTTGCAGATTCTGTTAGTCTCATGACAGGAAGCCTCTCAGAAACGCTTTCATCGTGTCCTCATTCACCAGTTAGGCTTGTTAAGCAAATCACTATTCAGCCAAGGTGCTATAAAATCTGCGTATTTATAGTTACATCCTTGTCTTTCGTCCCCGCCTTCATAAAATGCGCATATTTGCTTTCCTGCTCATGAGTCAAAGAGCACGTGTGTCACACGTCCCTTTTCGTCGTGTGCCTCTGACTGCAGCTGTGTATATGCCTCTATTTTTGTGTCTCCGGTATCCGCACCGTGTGTTTATTTCCAACACCGAGTCTGCGCCTCCTGCTTACTGTCTAAACAGCACAGAGCTGCAGTTCTATTGAGCTGTGGCCCCTGTGCGCAGGTTGACATTTTTACAGTTTGCAGCACTTCCTTAGGTCACTTCCCTTTATGCAATCTGACTGTTAGACATCCATGCTTTCATGCACATGCACACATGCTCAAACGCACACCTATTCCATTCCACAGGGGCACTCTTGGAAATACAAGCCTTTTTTAAAAAGCCCCGGGGCAGCAGTCTACCAATCAGTATTCCGCCTGCTCCTGGCTGCCTGGCAGTCTGCAGTCGAGGCATTATACCCTAATCTGCTCATTTACGGCACAATATGCGCAAGAGCACCGACACGGAAACAGTGCACACCTACACACCGCGACGCTGTCAAGCCAGGGGGGGCGAACGGTCCGAAGGCTCTTAACCGAATCCTCGGTGCACATTGGGAAAAACAACGTGGACTCGGCTGGGGGCCGGGCGGGCGGGAAGGGGACAGCAGACCTCAGACTGAGCGAGAGAAGAAAGGAGACAGAGGCTGATTTCTCAGCGGCAACTGGGCCGCACGCAGACTGTTAAACAGCACCTTGTCATTAACAGCGCCCTAGGAAAGGTCTCATTGACCTATTGTAATAAGAGCCGGCGAAACATAAAAGGTCAGGTAAGTGGGGGCTTCTCCGCAACGCACAACTGTACACGCGCATGACGACGGAGACAGACTCTGGTGGGCGTACTTGTGGTGTGCGAGGGGGGGGGGTGTTCGCGCAGATATGGACCACTAAGTAAAAATGTATCTGTGAATGGGTCAAAAAAATAATGTATGCTTTCACAATAGCATATATATCATGGGGTAGCAACAGGTTGTTCAGAAAACAAAAATGGTAAAATTTATAGTGTCTTTTAGCCATGGTTTTCAGCTATATTCCATAAAGGAGAGACTTAAACCGGAGTCTATGTCGGAAAGCTCTCCTTGAGTTTTTCATTATTTTGAAGCCTATTTTTTACCACGCTTCTGGTGTTACCAGATGTCATTTGCAACCGATCCGCCACTTTCTTTTATCAGTGGGGTGTCGTGGCTACGCCTTTGTTTTTTGCGAGGTACGAAAGTGGTGCTTCGAGCCGACGGAAGCGCCGTGATTCGAGCCGACAGGCAGCTAAGCACCTCCGCTCACAACTCCATACATTTAAAAAGTTTCACAGTTGGGTTGCGGCGGTGTGCAGGAATTCGCCGTGCCTCTTTCGAGCCGAGAGCCCGTCGCGAGGTCAGATCCCGTGGCCCTCGGACAGGAGTCTGCGCTTTTGCCCGGTAAGCGCGGCGGGCAAAAACGCGACTGCGTTTACGAGCCAATACATCACGATGGCACTTGTCACCGCTATTAGGACAAAACACAGTATCATGGGAAACTTCGAGGCAGCGACGTCGGTTGAGCCTGTAACTGGATATAAGCGTGTCGTATATTTAAAACCCATTCGTTTTCATATTCATTTTCAAAATCATTCATTTTTCATATTTAAGCAGCGCAGATATAATTCTCTGTGAAAATCGGCGGTCGCCGCAAAGAAAAATTATTATTGGTGTCACACAATTAGCTGGCTGTGGTGAATTATTGATGTGTGCATTTTTTTGCAAACTCACACCACACGGTAGCCTGGCAACAGCAAAGAGACTGTAGGACGGCGCAAATAAAACAACTTCCGTTTCATAAAGATGAGCCGGTCGCCTTCTTTTGCCTCACGCTTATGGCACGCAAGCCCTGCTTGGCGTGAGTGAAACGGAAACCGTGTCTCCGTGCTGGCGAAGCGTGGAAAAGTGTGACTAATGTGAACAAGGTAAGAAAAAAAAAAAAAAACGAGAATGGTGTCAGGAAACCTTGGGGAAAGAGACTCGAGGCGTCAAACTCCAGACTTCCCCGTCTCACTGGTTCCTGCAGCTTCTGTGCAAACTGGCCTCCTATTTGTACGACATGCATACGATGCATAAGGCAAAAGGCAAAATTTGGCCTTCAAAGGGACCACGGCATGGAATAAACAGAGGAGCAAAGTAGAGCGTGGAGATACGGGCGTAAGAAGAGGTATAACAGAGTACAGAATAAGAGCAATAGGGTGCGGTAAGAAGAATACGAGATGATAACAGAGGACATTATCCCGATATCACTGTAGAGTATAGTGTGTAAGTGCGGAGAGTGTGGAGAACACGGTGTAGAGTATTATGGGCAACTGTAGGGTGCGGTGAATACAATATAGCGCACAGGAGGTGAAATGGAGATTACAGTGTCGAGTACATATACAGTAAGAGGACTGTAGTGCAGTATTCATTCATATAACTTAAGTTCACGTCTGAACTAAATACAATAGCAGCTGTGTCAAGGTGGGCAGAACTTCTGTCGACTCACCGACTACTGCTTTAGTGTCGCTTTCCCTTTCTGAAGCTGAAACTGTGGCGTCGTGTACGGAGACGAACCCATCGCCCAGATTGCTAGCGTTGCCCTCTTCATTACAGGGTAAAAATGAACGTTCGGAGACCCAGTAACATTCGACGTTTCTCGAAAGAAGTGGGCCAGTAACCCGAAGGTTGCAGGCCTCAACTCCCATGCTATTGTGGACTTGTGCGAGGTATGACTAACCTGTTACTATTCAAATATCCAGTTGTAATAAATGGAAAAACTGCAAGCTCCAAGCTCTGGCAGTCACCCTGGATAGCAGCATCTCCCTTGCTATTAAATAATGTAAAATAAAACAGCCACTCCAAGAAATGGCAGCACTGGATCTCTGCTGAGTTATTTCACCCCGAGGGCGCACATTTCGTCGCCGCACTCATTTAACGCCTTTGTGTCGAGAATCAATGCAAAGAGGAGTCAGATTTGTTTTGCCGAGCGCAGGCCTTTTAAAGAGCACGTCTGCGGTAAGGCGGCAGCCTTATTTTTTATTTAAAACAGCAGAAACTGCTGCTAACAAAGGCAGCAGAGCTTCAGATAAATGTGATCTGATTCCCCATAGATGAGAAAATTCTGCAATCTCTACTTATTGGGGAAAATATATATGTGTGTGTGTGTGTGCATTGTGACCAGTGAGCTAGAGGAGGGGCTCTGTCAAATCCCAGGTATGAGAACATTGGTCTCAGTCCAGAAGAGCACAATCTTAGGAAGAGTGGAAATACTGAGCTGTACCCTCAAGCTCCCAGGCATCTGGTATGAGGCCCAAGTCTGAGGAAAGTTACCACCCACAGGGGAAAACTGGGTGAGACGGGAATTTTTTGAATATATATATACATATAAACACACACACACACATTTGTTTTGCCGAGCGCAGGGCTTTTAAAGAGCAAGTCTGCGGTGAGGCAGCAGCCTTATTTTTTATGGCTTGAAAGGCCAGGACTGGAGGAAAGTACAGAGGCAATGATCATGGCAGCACAAGACCAAGCCCTCAGCACCAGGTAAATCGAAACAGAGGTACCATATCAGACAAGAGCTCAGGTGCAGACTGAGACAAACCAGCAGCTACTGTTGGACTGTAAGATGCAGGCAGGGACAGTGTAGACTGAGAGGCACATCCAAGTGGGAGGGATCATATACAGGAACATCTGCAAGGAATATGGCTTGGACACTCCCAAGTGCAAATGGGAGGTACCGCAGGGAGTGGTGGAGAACAAGAAAGTCAAGGTCCTGTGGGACTTCCACATCCAGACAGATAAACAGGTACTGGCCACCCAACCAGATATAGTGGTAATAGACAAGGAGGGGAAAACAGCAGTGGTGATAGATGTGGCTACTCCAAGTGTTAGAAACATCAGGAGGAAGGAATGTGAGAACCTGGAGAAGAACTGAAGAAAATGTGGAAGGTGGAAGGTATATATTGTATATTGTGGAAGAGGGGCAAGGCCAAATTCCAAGTCTACCTGAGGACAAGACCTTGTAACGTGACTCCACCTCCTCCACCTGAATGAAAAGCCTAGAGCAGGTAGAGTGTGAGCTGAGAGTGTGAAGGTGGGGGGGGGCATTGTGCCCTTGGTCAAGGTGCTTAATCTGAGCTACCTTAGCAAAGTGTCCAGCTGTAGGAACATGTCAACCGTAAAGCGATAGAAGTCGCTCCCACGTGACAGCGAGCGGATTTAAAAAAAAAAAAGAACTGTATCAATAATGCAGACGCCTTCGGAGACAGAACGGCCAAGCTTAACCTCAGCAGGACCCCTGAGGATGCCTAGAGCTGCAGGAGTGTGTTAATGTGTTCCTTTGGATCGCCTTTAAACAAGCTATAAATATAAATCGAACTAATTTTCTTTCCTTTAAATAAGTAAAGAGGTATTTGGCCCTTCATAAAACATCCACAGGAGACAGTAGGCAGGGAGATGAAACAGAATGCGGGCTGAACACTAAAAGTCTGGACTGTGGATCTGACTGTGAGGTTCTACACCATTTCTCGATGAGCTTCCAGAGCAAAGCCCCTCTTTCTGTCAGTGGAGAGTCACTGTGTCTTCTGTTCACACAACACTGTCAAGGCTGAGCTGTGGTTCAAGGCTGTGAACTCCTTCAATATTTCACTACTTGTCATAACACAGCCTGGAATGGATTAGACTGTAGACATAACTGTTTCTCTGTGGGCAGAGACTGGGCTCAGTCTAGAAAAACTGGCTGCTTAAGAATGATAAACAGAGGACACTGGCTGTGATCTCAGTGTTAACTCACCCGGTTGCTCATGTGCTGCGAATATCCACCATCCTATGGAACTTGGTGAGATAAATGGGAGCTAAATGCACACGTACCGTGGCAGTTCAAACATTCACGGGATTAATAAAACATTGTTGTAGAACTGTAAAATTTCTCATTAGCACAAGGTAAAGATCCAGAAAGTCTCTATGTTTGATGGAAGAACACTGCTACTCCCCTCTCTCATTCGCACCACACAACAATCATGAAATATTCTCTTTGACGCCCAAGCTTTCCAGAAACGCACGGCTGCAGGCCAGAGCTGCGTTACCGTACACCTGAAATCACAGAGCCGACCGCGTCCGTCCCAGAACTTCTCTTACAAAATGAAAGCGGACAGTTTTGATGGAAAATGACTCATTATCTGTTATTATTTCTGCCGTTCTGCGTAATTATTATTCTGCTGTACATAACCGTGTGCGTGAAGAAAATGTCCCCAGAAGTATAATAAACCGCCCCAAAAACTGCCATTATAGGTATGTTCTTACCAATCAAAAGGCATTTGCTTTAAAAGAAAAAAAAAGCAGTGAGCAAAAATAGACGTGAAAAATTATCAGCTGATTTTTTTTTCTTTTCATTTTTTCCTGTAACGGCGTCGGGAGCAGTTTATTGAATTAAAGCCAGAATCAAAATTGAATCCGTAAAAAGAGGGAGTTTTATTTAGGAGAGTAACCTTGGGTGGCCCTTAGCACAGCGGCACAGCGGTTAACTAAGACAGATTTAAGGGATTTTAAGGCTACAGGCCCAACAGTCGGGGGAGGACTGCTGCTTCACTCTTCGTTGTGGGACTAAACCTTTTAAGCGCTTTATTATATCACCTTGTATGAAGAGGTAGCTGTGAGCAGTGTAAGTTTCTTTGGACCACAGTGGCTATGAAGTAATGCAAATATTTTAGCAGTTTATGATTGCAAATTGTGATCTTTCAAATACATTTGGAAAATTAAAAAAAAAAAAAAACAAAAAACAGGGCCATCTGAGACTCTTTGCAGCTTTGGGGCTCTTTCAGAATTAAAAATAAAAGTGCGGGGCTCCTTATACGACACGAGCTATTGGATCCAGTGAAACGTTCAGAACGTGTAAACACCTCCGCTCAGAAACTCAAGCGCCACAATTTCTTTGTTAACATAGCTGTAAAAAGGTCACAACGGTAATTTAAAATGCTAAACGTTGCTTAATTTCCACATTTGTACTTGTTGTTACACCTTTGACTCAACTGATTTTTATGCTGCTGGTGAGGGGGTCCACTGATCGAGAGGTGCCAGGTAAATGGCAGAAAGGAAGCTGCGGTTGGACCCGCCAGCAGGGTACCTTACGTGGATTGCTTTAGAAAAGATGTTGTTGTAACAGCAGAAAAAGCATATGAGGTTTAGAGCTACCTAAGTAACTTAAGGGTAAAGATGCCAACGAAAACAACAAATGAGCTAACAAAAAACGGTACAGAAGATTGGATCTCAACAGCCCTCACGCTCAACCTCCTACAACCACCCCCATCCCCCCAGCCCCTGGCCCTCATAGTCCACTATGGCTCTCCTGAGGGGCGTAGCTGCTTCCCACAGCCAGCTGTGTCTCCCCTCGCAGCAGGGAGACCATGTAGGGCACGGTTCATTGCATCTCCCAGAGGTCGGACCACAGCCAAAGGGAGCTCTCTCCCCGGGAGTTGAACCCACACCCTTCCCTTTCCAGTGGCGCATAACGGACTTCTGACTGAAAGACCCGTTAGAGTCTGACACACCACATCAGGCCCTAGTGAGACGCACTGCCTGCATCCTAGAGACACCGTAAAGCACTGATCCCCTGGACTCTACACAAAATGACAGGGCCACGTTCCACACGCTCTGGAATGGATTTCCGAGTGAAGTGGGGCCACACCCTTAATTTCTTGCAGGTTGAAGGAACCACACCACTAGGTTATGGGATGCGTTCCCAGGCCTCAGCACTTCCTCCAAGTGCTCCAACCACTCTCAACAACAGCTCATCAGAGAAGAACTAGACCTCAAAGACCTCAGAGTCAATACCCTGCCTAATACCTGCGGAGGAAAGATTCCAAGAGACTCTTACAGGTGCCTTTGTTTGACGCAGGTGTCACGCTGTGATTAGACCCACGAGCCCATTTTCCTTTGTCTCTCCTTTCCGGGCCAAGGTCTGCAGTGCCTCTGTCAGGAGCTGCTGTGATACAGAGTGACTTTTGAAGCATCAAAACCAGGCTCGGGTTCACACTTGCCTCTGGCCTGCTCTGTTGTCTGTTGGCTGAGGGTGGTGCGGGGAATACAGAGTGATTAGAATGGTGAAGAATGCAAATGGAGAAGCAACCATGTGGCTGCAGCAGCGGGTAGAGAAAAGGTCCCAGGTTCAGGACCAAGGCAGAGAGCTGGGGTTCCCCTGAGCAACACAAGTAACAGGAATTTGGCAAATGCTCACTTGCAAACGTTTGTAAACATATAAAAAGTATGGCATGAGTTACTTTAAAAAAAAAACCACCTGGTAAGCAAATACAACAGAAGAAGTAATAACTGCTAGCAGCTACAAAAAAAAAGACTGATGGAGATGATGGTGTTTCAAAAAGTCACTACAAGAAAATGCTAAATGTGCTAAATCTGAATGCAAACATTTGACTTTGAAGCTCGTTCAAACAGACAATAAGTGAGTGTCTGTGCTCTTCAAGGGCAGATATGGACACATATCTTTCAACTGCAGCTTGCCTTTTCAGTGAAACAAGGAAGAGAGATGTTTTGGTGGAGCCCAAATGCCGATTACGTCTAAAAACGATCAGACAAAAGGCAGCTTTGTAGAGGTGAGTCCACAGTTCAGAAAGATTTATCTACAGTTCGGGAGAAGAAGGAGGAGGACGATGAGCATAATTTAACTCTTCATTTCCATGTTGCTTCACTTTCACATGAATTATCTGACTCTTCCATCATCCATAACTGCAGTGATGAGGTTGTCGCATGCAGTAGAAATAATAATATATATTTTTTAATGGACTCAAACCCGGAGTGGTGACAGCGGCATTGCGGTACACACGAATGTTTTATGGGTATTTAAACAAGTCAATTTCATGCAAATGTGCCCACTGCTTGCCATGGCAGAATTTATAAACGGCAGCCATAGCGGAAAGGGGAGAACGTCACACAGCCTCATTACGAATGCCGGGCCTTGGCAGAGACTCACTCGGCCCTCGACGCCGCAAATCTGCCATCCTTTGCTCCTGGAGATGCCCCCGAGGGACACAGTTTCCCACCCACCACCCGGCCTCTGCACACCTCCTCCGACCGCCCGCTTGTTCCTCCGCATTTGCCCAGCAGCTGGCCCCCTCTGACTAGTCCTTACCGGTAGCACGGGAAGCTTTTCATCTGCTAAATTAAAAATTCTGTTCTGCGGACAATCCTGGCAGATGCATTAATTTCACAGGTGAGAGACTTGCCCTTGGTGTGGTTTAACCAACCCATATTAACATAACGGAAGGACTGAACTGCTGGACCTTTAAAGATTGCCGGTATGTGTGCGCAGCTGTCTGGGCACCTTGATGTGGGTGTGCTTCTGTGCACACGCATATTGGGCAGGTAATGGACATTTACCGTGCGCGTATATGCTTTGTGTGGACGGGGTCGTGATGCAGCACGGCCTCGTGCCTTACGCAGTTTGCGCGCGTGTGCATTTGAGGGCGTATTTGATATTTTAGGCGCTTTTTCTCCCGCCGTGTGTCTGTAAAGTTATTTTTCTGTGCCGAACCGCGTGTTCGCGCGAGACAGAGAGACGCGCACGTGTGCGGTTTCTAGGCACCTGCAAAGACTGCGTGTAATGGAGTCTCCGAAGAGAAAATCAAGGGCGTTAATGGAATACGGATGAGCGGTTAGCTTTCACGCTAACACAGAAAACAGATCCCGTACATTTTCTGAATGAAAGTGGACTATTATTTTCTCTGAGCGCAAAGTGTCCGTGTGATATCGCGCCGATATGGGCCTCGGTCCCAGTGTCGCTCGTTTCCCCAGCAAACACAGCCCCCAAACCAGCTTCGACAAAGGCCTCATATGGCTGCCATCGTGCCCTGAAAATTCCACATTTATCATCGCTCTTATTATTTTTATCATCTACAAAGTCGAATGGAGGTTTCAGTGTGTAACAATCACTTGGGTGAGCGGCAACCCTATAAAAGCAATGATGAAAGAGAAGGGAGATGGAAAGAGGAGATCAAACAGCATCTTTATAAGAGTAGGTGACAGCAGGAGAGAGAGAATGAGAGAAACAGGGAGCGGAAGAGAGGGACAGTGGGGACGGAAGCGATACGTCAGACCGATTCCCCAAACTATTGAACAGGCCAACTGATGGGGTGGCGATCTCACAGACGTTGTAGGACAACAGCTTCGGCCCCAACCAGCAAGCACAGCAACAGAAAATACTGATAAATTTACATCCTTTAGGCAATTTTAATACTTCTGTTCAAAGGGGCCCGTAAGATGCAGGCTGAAAATTTACGGTACGGCCTATCTGTGTGCCTCACTGAGGCGAGGAAGGTTAAGTCCTTGACTCACGGGCTCAACAGCAGGCCCCGCTCCATCGGCTCCATCGTCATCGTCACGAGTTCAGTTCTCCAACCACTGCACGAGCAGCATTATGAGCTCTCCAGGAAGAACGTCAGAGCTCCATTAGTATAATTCTTCCTTACAGACCCACTGCTTTGACCTGCCCTGCTTCTTGAAAATGATTCCATTAATCGCATCTCATACAGAACATACCGTCGACAACACACAGTAATAGAGTCTGCCGTTTTGGGGTTACGTATTGTGCTTGACAGCTACTGACAGATGTCACATATACTCTACTTGACACTAATTGTTAGTAGCCGGGGCCGATACTTGTACGTTCTGACTTACAGTCCCTTATGACCCAGAAGGAATGAGAAAGAAAGGCTAGGCAAGGAAACATTTCATTCCCTGGTACCACGTATTGTTGTGTTGTTCTCAACAGGTAATAATGTGCGCATTAATAGTACAAAACACAAAATACATCTTCAAAATATTGCAAAAAAAATTGTTCCATTTTAAGCATAATAAATACAGAGCATTCGCTTACCGTATTACAAATGTGTACAAGGGTATAGTCATGTGTATATAAAGTTCAATTCAATTCAATTAATTTCAGTTCAGTTCAGTTTAATTTATTGTTACAGAGCGCTTTCTCTCACACAGCGAGCGCCGAACGGTAGATTAGGATAAAGGAACGAAAAATGAGTATATAGTGAAGCCGTAGATGAAGGTTAAACGTTAATGAGAGCAACTATACAGGGTATAAGTGGAAAAACAGTCATCCTGCCGGCAACTGAGGAGAGGACAACAAAAAACTCCCAGGGAGGCGAGGGAGAAAAATAAACCTTTCGGGGTCCAAGTGCCAACAGCTGGCCCCCCTTCTTGGGCTTCTACACATGGAAAACAGTGCCAGTAGTAACAGCTGACAAAGGTTACACTACCAAGGACAACACTGCGTAGGGCAGTGAAGCTGAATCAAGTGATGCTGAGGTGCAGGTGAGCTGGTCATACCAACAAGGCGGGGGGTCCTCAGCTCCCGGCGACACGGATCGTTGGTCTCACCGCAGGTCTTGTTTGGCCTCAGTGGGGGGGGTCAAAACCCACTGGATGAAAATTTATTCCATATGTAAGGGAGTAATGAAGTGCACGGAGGTAAAGGTCAAAGCAGAATTCCGTGAAACAAAAAGTAAAAAAACACCGGCCATATTCAGCTTATTTCAACGTGTGGTCATCCCTCGATTTGCGGGCCTAATCGGTTCCCGAAAAGGCCGCCTTGTGTGAAAACGTATAAATCGACACAAATATTTCCATTATTTCAGTGATCTCTATAAGTTACAATATGTTCCAGGCCAATCTAAAAACCCAAACAATAACAATAACCCAAAACAAAAGCTTAAGTAAGAAACAACGCTCAACGCTCACTCCCGTGGTAGTGTTTACGACATAACAGAAACAAATAAAACGCCTTTTATTTACAACCAGCTGTACATCTAAATATTAACATATTCAACAATGGAGAAGAGCACTAAATATTACCGTGCTCACTAATGAAGAATAACAATATTAATAATATAAATATTTTAATATTATCGTACTCACGGATGCAGCACAGCGCTAAACAGACACTCTCATACAGACAAGAAAAGCACGGACGGTTTTTTAGTGTTCTTTGCCATTTTTTTTTTGGCTGGAGTACGTTGTATCGGGCAGATTGGCAAATAAATTGAGAAACGGTATTAAAAAATCAGATCCCACTTTAGCAAAAACATATTGTGCGAATGAGCATAAATGGAGGGATAAGTGTATTACTGTGAAGCACCGCTCCTCTCCGGTTGGCTTAGAGTACATAACGCGTTTCCAGGGCGTTTAGGATGAACGTGACAAAATAAAGGCCGCGTGACTTTTTAACATAAAACTTCACTTCACCGCCATATTCAAACATGTTTTTATTTCTTCAAGAATGCAGAGGCCTCACAGAGTGCAGTGCTATGAGATGTACAGTAAATCTGTGTTACTTGCTAAATCTGTGCCGCTGATCTATCCTGCAGGCTCCTTATGAATGCCTGCACCGGAAAACAGGATAAACCTCGGGGACCGAAAACAAGCTAGCAAAGTCTTATCTCAGATGGACCGTGACCAAAGTCCTTGATGAGCCTTCGCTTAATCATGGTCTTCCCCCCTGGGCCCACCGTAGGAAACAGTCTGACTGAGGACATGAGGAATCTAATCAGCTTTGGCTCCCAGAGCCTTTTTGTCCCAGCAAACCTGAGGCGGGGAGTTGGGTCACAGGCAATGAGAAAGATGGGCTCCGGGTACATGGTCTGAACACAGATACCCACAGTCAGCGTCTGGTTTACAGATATCATAATTTCATATTCATATTCATCAGACCCATACATGTGGGTATCAGATGTCTCAAGTTCACGGTCAGAATTCCCACTGACGGCAAGAGTATAAACGCGAGGGAAACTGCTGTCTTACACAGTGCACACACGTGCATCGAGGGTTCACATACCGCCTCGCTGCGACGTGTCACCTGCCACAACCCCCTGAGAACAATTCCCCAGATGTCCAGCAGGGCTTGTCACACACCTGACAGTCTGGACACACCTGTCTCCACTCATGAACCTAAAGCCTTAAAAGAAAACAAATCACTCACGTTCACTGCGGAATCTCAACGGCGCTACCAGTCCGCTGTGCCTCTCCTGAGCTTGTTCTGCTCCTGTTCTCCTGCCTTTCGCCCAGTTCTCAGTGCAGTCCTCCTGCGTGTTGCCCCGGCCTCTGTCTTTCCACCTTTCCTCTTCTCCATCTTTCCGACTCCCTCCAGTTATCGGGTTCCTGAGTCCCCTGTTTGTCATCGCGCACAACATCACCTCTCTTCGTAGCACCTATTTGTTGTTCGCAGGACTCCACTGTATACACAACACCTACACTCACAACCGCTAATCCCCGGGTGATCGTGACATCGCCCACCTCCACCGAACATAAATTGTTGGCGAAAGGTGAAGAAGGCAACTTAATGAGGATATGTCAGGATGGTGCGAGCCAGATAATCCACAAGCTGTACACCTTACACACCTACACCTTGGTATCTGAGTGTAACAGGTTCCTAGAAAAAGCTTGAATACTGCAAACTTGAATACCAGGAAGCCATTTCCATTATTTCTTATGAGGAAAATTATAATTCATTTTAGGTTCACCTGAGAAACCCCAATTAATTTCTCAAAAATATCGCAAACACTCTAAAATACCTATTTCAGCGTGATAAAGAACACTTTAAACACCAATTACGTAACTATCAAAGAGTTTATGAGGTAATTAATATGGATTTAAATGTTTATACTCAGTTAATTTTTTATTATCCTACATTGCAAGTTATTCTTTATTATAAATAGCAACAGCAACAAACATTTAACAGTCAGATTTTGTGCCAAAAATGAAGAAATTAAACCAAAATAAAATGGAAAAAACCCAATAAAATTTAGCTACTGTAACGGGCTGTTATTGTAATGAACTGCTACCGGGGGTTTAAGCGACTGAACAAAATCACGGACGTGCAAACCACTTTTGAACGCGGATCACACAAAGCAAAGCCAGATTCCCAACAGCTTTTGTTTGCCTGATGTTTTACTGTGAAATGAGAAGAAACAAGATAGAACTGAACCTGATGTTACGGACAATGAACAACACAGCAGCGCGGGGAGGTGATCGGGCCGGGAGATGTTAGCCTGCGTCAGATGGTTAGTGTGGCAACAGAGAATACCGTCAACTGCGAGTGGCAGCATACAGGGGTAGAACTGCATAGGTGGCGGTACAATCTATGCAGAGTGAGGGCGAGAGACTAGGGTGGCGATTTTTCAGGGGAAATAGCATACTGGGAAACTTGGGTGAGATTCGACGTGAGATAATGGGGTGTCTTCATGACTGAGCATTATAAGATCTGTAAGTCAACACTAAGTGTTGAAAATTATTATGTGGAGTAAGTGACTGACACTGAGTTTGTCAAAATGATTTTTTTTTTAAATTATGTCAATCGATATGACCTCCTATCGACGGGTTAGGCATGCCTGTTATGAGGCATGATTTCCAAAGCATGGAAGGTGGCTGGTTCTAAACTGTAAAGAAAAATGATTCGTGTTTTCACCCATGAAATACTTTAGATGCATTGTCAGGGTTCTAATATAATTTCTGGCCAGTTTGATTCAAAGTCTCAGGAAGGCAGCAGCAGCTCTCTCTGAGAGCTGTACTTCAAGAAAATGACTTCTGAAACGTAGCTGTGGTGATGAGTTCCAATTTAAAATAGTTCTCATCCCAAATGATATATTCAGTTTATTTCCTAGGACTGTCACATTTGTTGGCAGCTGAATTAGTATAAGGACAAAATGACTTATTTCAGCAAAGGAAGCCATCTTAAAAGACCTGCTGTTTCTACTCAGCACATCGAAGAGGAGAGAAACACGTTGCCGGGAATTTGCATCGTAGTCACATAGTCAACAGAGGGATGCAACTCACCCCTTCAGGAAGAGACAAATCCTTCGTGTTCGGTTGTTCTCACCCACCTCTCAACACTGACACAGTTACCTAATCCTGGGGGTTTCCAGACAAAATCATACCACTTCAGTATTATCTTTATAACTGGTCTGTTGGCAAGTAATGCATAGGATTCAGAACCAGTTCCTTTTGGCTAATTGGAAGCACTTGGCAACATACATGATTTTTTTATCTCAGATATCTGGTTGGGGCTTCTGATCTAGGTTTCTTTTTATTGTACAATGTGCAAAAACCAACCTGCAACTCATATACCATTTTGGTTCAGTCTGAGATGTGGAGGTCATCAGTGCTCCAGCAAGAAACCCCAAAAAACTGTCCCAGTAACTGTACGCACAATCCCTCGCTGCCTGAGAGATGTTCAGGTCCACACCAGGGACACTCAGAAAAGAGAGATCCATGCCAACTGCTGCAGACAGCTAATGGAAATTAAGGAATAAAAATTCCTACTTATTTCCTTCCCAATATCTCCTTCGTATTTGGATTCTACCAACATTAGCTTTTTTAGTGTGAATGAAAAAAATGTGTAAAGAGAAAATATCTCTGTAAAGTGCTTTCTGATATCTTTGCGGAAAAAATGTTTGAGCAAATCGAATTGGATTGATCGGCTGAAGGATTAGGTCAGTGGGTGGAGGAAGATGAAAGTTAAAACTGAGGCAAAGTCAAGTCGGGACATGGAGGGGCCAGGGGAGTGTGTGTGTGTGTGTTAGAAGGGGGAGGAGGTTCGGTTGTCAATCGATCCCATTTGCTTTAGAAGAGAAAACAGCAGTCAAAGCAGCGTAGAGGCCAACGGGGAGTTGCCAGATCTCTTATTCTTTCCAACATGCCCCACTTGACAGTTCCTCTAAAGTAAGAAAGTTTACAGACCGGGTTTGTCAGGGTGGGTGAGAGGGCACAGGCTAAGGGTCTTACAGTGGATCAGCCCCTTGCCGCCCACATTATGCACACTGATGCGATCCTGTCCAGAAAGAAGACTGAACTTGACTGAAGAAATCCACATGAGCAGAGGGAAGAGCTACTGCTCAGGAGCTGTTCAATTCCTGCAGCTCCTTGCCACTGTGTCTCTAGGTTCAAGAGGCTTTTCTTGTTGAAGATAAAGTCACAGCTCTTGACATGCAAAAAAGTAAGTGGTGTTGGACCTGTGCTATTGTACTTATTGTTGTTACAAGTCCAGAGCTCCCTGTCAAAGTCCTTCATCTGGGTGTCACTGTCCAAATCTCACCTGCTGAGAGCTCCGTCACCTCTGAGGATCCCAGCTCAGGATTATGGAACTGGTGCCCCTTGAGGCTGAGTCTGACATAGACCAGATGAGAGGCATGAGGTCCAAGAAAAGTGCTACTAGGTGGCTCGGTGTCCTTAAATCAAAATCTCGGAAAAGTTCAGTGACATGTCTGGCCTCCTCCTGTGAGCTGGTGGGTGGAGCAGCCAGAGCAGGTGGCCAGATGTTGTGTTGCGCTGGACAGATCCCCACTGCCTAACCCTGCCTTACCAGAATAACAGCTGAGATAGAACCAGCAAAAACCTTTAAGCAACTGAAGGAGACCTTTTTCGCAAAGTCTTGACAAGGCACTAGGAGGGATCCCTAGGATGGGGCGGATTTCTAATCTGAGGATCCTTCTCTTTCGGCTTTCGGGTGGTTGTTTTGTGCCCAATTTAGTTATTGTTTGTTTGCACTGTTTTGACAGGGCCTCTCTCTTTGATTTGGTTTTGTTCATGAATAAAGCTGGTTTTGACGGTGAAGACCTGTTGTCTGTGCCTGTCGCGAAGCCACCTCGACCCCACGCTTCTCTCCAGGCTTTCTGCACACTTCACTTTGTTCTTCGCCAACAGTTTAAACTGTAGTCAATTTGAAACTTTCATTCCAGGAAATCAGAACAGCCCCTGGATACAAAATTACCAACAAAACAAGAAAACAAAGGGGTGGCCTGCGGACTCCTTGTGGTCAAGTACAGAAGAGGCTGTTTTTGTTACTGTCATCGACAGACAGTTAAGTGCTGAGATGACAGTTTTTCTACCATTTCTATATATGAAGGACACAGCCTGAACCCTGTTTGTGCAGGAATGACTTACATAGTGAAGCACACGTGGTCTGCAGCAGACAACTAGTAGCTAGTCAGTGCAGTTACACTCATATACACTCTTGTCCACTTTTACAGCATATACACACCCCCCCACACACACACACACACACACACACACACACACACACACACTCCATTCCAATCAGGCACACAGGCATAAAAATAGTCATACAAGGAGACACAGCAGCACGATGGTCTCGGTTTTCCGTATTTTGAAATATTGTCTTCCAGTTAGGTTGTTGCTGAGAGAAGACTTGTTTGCTTAACCAAATAAAGAACACAAAAACACACACACAGCAGCTAAAAAGAAAGATATTTTCCAGGAAGATCATCATAAGACCTGGTTTGTAAACCCGGAAACCTTTACGTTTCACCTGTGGAAACAAAATAATATTACGCACCCGAATTGTGCAAGAATCAAAGCGTTTACAGTGTGCAGTTATTTCGCTGCGGGACTGCAGCCAAGCTGGTGGGCGAAGAAGGGGTTTCGCGAGACGCCACCGGTCGTGTTTCATTACGATGAAATGATTTCAGCGACCTTTAACTCCGCCGGGCTTGGTGCGCTCGAAAGTCCCCGCTACGCAGCAATGGTTCTTTCCCAGAGAAAAAGCCTTTGTTATGGGGTTTTTTTGATGCGCAATTTACATATGTAAGAAATGTTACTGCGCCAAATTGCTTGTGTGCACTGCCTGAACACAAGTGTGTGTGTGTGTGTGTGTGTGTGTGTGTGCACGCACGCTGTTGGGAGTGCTGAGCATCAACAGCACGCTTTGCTTTTCTGCTGTCTGTTCAGAGAGGCCTCCAGATGGGGCACAGCTGGGTTTTATTATACTGGGGAGTCTACCAGCTTCACATGTCCCTCCCCTGCAATTCCTGAAGACCCCCCGGTGCAGGATTTACTGACACACCCCGCTGACATTGAGATGTCAGCCACAGAATGGCTGTGTTACTGTTTCTTGCATTACTGGAATAACGGTACTTTGCAGAAACAAACCGGCCCCCCGCCACCACCACTACCAGGTTTGAATCAGGAGATGGGACAACAGCAGGTCCTCACTGGACTCGTCTCCCGGGTTGTTTTTGTTTACGCCATCAAGAACTCCTGTCTTCTCCAGGAGGGGCTACCAGCTTCTGATGTGATCATCCAGAATCTTGGGCATCTAAATAAATATGAGTGTTAAATGTGTCACACCGATGCTTCCATTATTAGTCAAGTTTTTAGACATTTCTCACTAAAATCCATACGCCGTGTGATGGGCGAGAACATCCACCGGTGTCCCATACACACGCCGAACACGTGACGTTACTCCGTGCTACGTGGCATCTCAACTCCCGCTTCTCCGAGCTTCGTCAGAGATAGAATTCTTCAAGTAACGCACTTGAAATTTAGCACACAGGTACTTCTCATCCTCAGGGAGGTTTTTGTTTAGTCGAGTTCATTAAACTCCAGAAAGGTTACTTTCTAAATTAAAAATAAAGCCATACATGAAGAACAAGCAAGAAGACAAACGGGCAAACAGATTCAGCTTTATAGATGCAGAGATTTCCGAATAAAACAGGAAGCGATAAACAGTTTTGCCTCTAGCTGTGCGTGACCACGCTTCTCCATCGCTTTCCGGGAAGTGTTCTCACACTTCTCAAACAGAGGAAAAACTGACCCGCATTAGCTAACTTCACACATCTGTGTGTGAAAGTAAAGTGGCACCGATTTCACTGCTAAGAAAATGGCACTGTTATCACGCCTGGTGTCAACACGGGATCACATTCATTCTCCAAGCTATCAGGCTAGGACCTTTCAACGCCCAGCTGTCATGCTAATGGAAGGGCACCTTCCAAAAACATTTGTCATAATAGGGTTCTGCTTCCTGAGCTCGGATGTTGTCAATGTTGGTAGTAGAAATCAAATTCTGTTCCACGTGGAAAAATCCACCTGAGATCAGAGAAGCTGCTGCAAGATGGAAACCTGGCCGCTGCAAGGTAAGAGCCATCAAATCAACTTCGGCTCAATCACCTGAGCGGAATTCTTGGTAACAGAGGGTACAGAAGCCATTTTACCTTTCTCTACATGTGTCTTTGGGTTGAAAACAGAGGGAGAACACGCAAACCTCACACACTCTGAAGTGGATTCAAACCTCCAACCTGAATGAACAGCTCAAGAGCTGTGAGGCACTGGGGTCACCTGCTGTGCCCCCACGCTGCTTCTCCTCTGACAGCAGAACTGTCAGAGAAATCACAGGTTTGCAAGGACTGACGCGCAACTTTCAAAGACCCGCGTTGAGTAGTGAAAGGGACAGCAAGTTGTTATAATTCTTATGAATACTCTTTTAATTCTTGGGAAATTAGGTTTGTTTTACAACGTCAATTTTACACCATCCCCAAAATTTCTCTCCCAGTACAGACAGACCCCGAACTGATATGGGTTCCTCCTGCCTTTATCGATTTAGATTTATCACTAATGCGGCAAGGCAGTATGCACCATTTACCATTAGCTGTTTAGTTCAGTATTTATGAAGATGCACACAGTGTCTCAGCGCAAAGGATCCAATAGTAATCCAATGTGCCAGAAAGATTCATTGCAGAATGGAACCGTATCATTATTTGTTCCCGAAGACTCTCATCCATAGTAACGCAATTTTACACCTTTGCCCATTTACACGCAATATTTATTCCCATTCTCCTGTGCTTGTCCTCCCACACATCAACGCTTATTGGCAGAGCGGAAAAGAGGGTGGAGTTGCGGGGGTTTGTTAATAGGAGGCACATGTGTCATGCACTGTCTTGGCGGATATGAGGGGACTGTACATGAGCCAAGACAAGTGTAGTGCCCAAGCAGCTGGTCTCGGCACCTACTGTAAACAAAAGCACCGACGGGAGGGCTCCTCCTCTGCAGCAAACCCTCACGTGAAACTACTGCCCCCAGGCGCACCCTGCGGTTTCATTACCACGCAGCCACCCACACGGCTTCGGGGATCTTCGGGGTCCTTCAAACTACCTTGGGTCACACCGTGAGCTTTCGGCGGGCGGTCCGTCAGTCACAGGCCCTTTGAATTACCAACTGGAACTATTTGTTAATTGAATAAGTTGAAATCGAAGCAAAACGCACGCCAGTAAATGTGCTGCTGTTAGTACTATTCAGTGTGGAGTAACACAGCTCCTTTGTTTTCTCCACAGAGGATGAAGTCACCCACAGGAGCAAATTTGGGGAGCTAGACAGAGAGTATTGAAGCACTCGTTCAGTTCTGCCATTTTTAAATCTGCAATTAGAAAGTTCTAATTGTAATTTCTAACAAAGAAGGTTATTAAAATGCTTCATCTTTGTTCATTTACCCAGACGTGCTAAATAACAGGAACTAATAAGGTGAGACACAGCACAGAAAAGGTTACCAGAGGAGTCTTGTAGACCAGCGGACTAACCTCATGCCACAGTCTGTAAGGTATATGCTGCGATCACCGCTGTGTTACTAGGCTCCAAAAGCGGCTCGGTCCAAGGGCATCCTTTGTCAGGATCTTCTGACGGTAGCTATAACATTACCGCTAACCTGCTACAGGAGACACTGGCAAAGGAGAAATCCAATGTCAGCGCCCAGAGGGGTGTCAGCTAGCAGTGGAGCAGAGCAAGGCAAGGAGACCGTCTGTCCGTTTAGCAATAAAGCAGCTTCAGGACCACGGACAGCAGCCAGATTCACTATCCAGCTGGTACGCTCCTCCTGGTCAGTCCAGGCTTTGGAGGAGTACACCGGACAGGAGAGATCTTGCCCCTCAGATCTACATACGCTGCCTTGTAGTCGCTTATTTGTCTGTCTTCCTCCTTCTTCCCTCATGTGGAACTGCTGCTAGGACAGGACCTTCTTCAACCTCTGCCTTTCCTTCTTTTCACTTGAAAAATTGCTTGTTCTCCTCCTTTTGTTGCTAACGAAAGGTCAGGAGGCTGGCGAACCCTCTTTGGTGTTCCGCCTCCTTCTCTGTGTACTGCCGTCCGTGTATTGCCGCACTCGGTCAAATTTACCGCGGAAACCATACACACGTCCCGAATCTACGGTGGTCTGTTTAGATAGCAGGGACACATTTTGTTTAGCATAGCAAGGCCTTACGATAAAATCACATTTGGGTGAATTACAAAAAGCAAAGAGTAAAACAGACATTAATTACATTAATCTTGTACGTCAACAAAGAATTTCAGCTACGCGGCTGAAGGTAAGTCCTCACTCCGATGGCCTGTGGCTGCGATGACTGACAGCCAAGGCACCCTAAGGTATCACCGTGCTCATTACCATCATAGCCATCGAGTCGAGGCACTTGTTGGCTACAAAGCCAGCGTATCGCTGGCTATACTGGCCGCAAAGTTGAGTTATTCTTCTGCTCATATTCCTGTCATCTTATAGCACAAGACCCTGTTTCAAGGAGAGCTGTGAAACCTTGGACGGCATCCAGAAGCCCTGCATCACATAGATAAAACGAAGAAGAAGCAGCCGGCTTCAGGAGATAGTGGAATTACATTGAATTGTTGGGGTCCTGTTGAAATTGAGGTGAGTTTGCGAACGTGCGGGAGGTGGGCGGACCTGCGGAGTCCTGGCGTTCGGCTTCTGAGAGGACTCCGCGAAAGGAATCTTTGAGGTTCCGGCAGAGATGTGGAATCTCGGCAGCCAGCCACGCACACACACACACACACACACACGCACACACACACGCACGCGTGAACAAACAAACAAACAAATGCCACTTGCCAGAAGCTTCATGCATATTAAATAAGGTATCCAGAAAAAACAATAGCCAAATGAAATGCAAGTAAACCTGTGGGATAACCTTCAAGGCTTAAAAGCTCAAGCAGTTAGGCACAGAGAAAGCATGCAGGTTTGATCATTCTGAAAACCTGTTACGCGGCCAATTGGAACATCTGTTAAGGCCCGCAAGAGTCGGCCTTGCTCTGAAGCCAAAAGATTATTAGCATCTGTTGGAAACAATGCGTGGTGGGGGTCAGGACATAAAGCGCCAGCCTGTCTCGTGTCTAACATGGCTGGGCCTCAGATGACACCTGTTGAGGGAAGCCTGGTGGGTCAGGATGAAAGAGATTACAGTAACCATTACAAACTGATCTCCTAACACCTGGTGGTTCTTCATGTCCATGTACTGAGAGGCAACCATCCTGAATATCCGCCACAGACCACAGGTTTTAGACTCCATTGCACTAGACTGGCATTTCAGTGATCGCAAGCAGAACTTCTACATTATGCTGAAACCTAAACTCACTTATAATTCAATAGAGTGAGTTCAATACTTTTGGACTTAACCGGGACTGAGAGATGGGTGGTTAATCGGATGTGACACGGAGAGGGTCAGGGGCTCATCATCGGTTCCACATGCAGCTGCTACTGCAATGTACGCCAGAAAAAGAGCAGCGTCAGACTAAGTGACTGAACCTCTTTGCCTGTTCCAGAAAATGCACTTTTGTTTATATTTATTCATTTAGCCGATGTTTTTTTCCCTCCAAAATGACTTGCGGTGGGACTCAAACCTGTGACTTTCAAGTTCAAAGGCAGCTGCTCTAATCGGTGGGCGACTGGCTGCCCAGGTTAAGTCGCACGTTGTCCTTCGCTTTGGTGAAAAGCGTCTGAAAAATGAATTAATGCAAACGTCAACAACCGGGAGGGGGGGGGGGGCATGAGGTAGTGCTTTGCAATTCAGCAGAAAAAAAAAATTTGATTCAATTTAATTTGTTTTGGTAGCAACTTCATGTTCGGTTTCCTGACTGACAGAATGCATTCAAACATCTGTGTGAGTGTTGTGCTTAACCCCGGTGTAATAAATTCCTTGATCCCAGAGTCCACACTGAAAACGCCCAAAAAGCATGGGAAAGGCGCGCTGTTACACTGTGCAAATCGTAAGCAACAGTTTACTGTCGTTTTTAAATTTCGTCGACCGCTGTGCGGTTGCTGGACTTGTTCGGGACTTTGTTTAAAGTTCTTTCTCTGCCTGTCACTCGCTCTCTCCCAGTGAGCAGCTCGTGGCTGTCAGACTGGCCCTTCATCTCCTGAGTCAGGCCCTTATGCACATGCCTGTGTGTTCTGAGGCCACCCCAGCAGCAGCGTTTATGACATGTTCTAAAAAGAAAGTCCAATAAGGAGCAACCGCTACGGTGTTTGTGCTCAAGTGTGGTTTTAATCCCGCATATCGAGAAATTCACTCATATCCGAATAAAACCGGTGCTGTAAGAAATAAAAGAACAATACAATTGTCTGTTATTTATCCTGAAGTGCAGACGACAACTGGGCATCAGCTCAGGTTTACACTGAAGTGGACGTTGACAAAGAGGTGGTGTTTCACTGCCGGAACACAACTGGTAGATGTAGAAGCCACAGGACCACCTACAGCTTGTTCGCCATCTCTTTATTTCTTTCAGACTCTTGAAAAACTTACAGCAGTGATTACTGTTTGCGATCAATATCTCCTAGCAGATTTAAACTGGTATGTCAGTCAACTGAAAAAAACAAAATACTTCTTAAAAAAGTTTATAGTGGGAAAAAATGCGCAACTCAAAAACCTGTACGTTTGAAGTTCACTGCAAATACAAGTGCATTTTATACGTTGGCATTTTGCACACCTGCGATCCATTCATAGACTCATGGGAAAAATATGTGTGACACGCACAAGACAAACTCAGGGCCACGACGTAGATTCAACCGTAACTGACTAAACAGAGACCTGCCTTGAACACACAGATGCATTCTGCTGCTCCGTCACACGTCTCATCAACAAAGTGTATCGGAGGTTTTTTGATTCCATTGTTTGATACCATCTTCTGGTGGTTTGATCAAAAACTATTTCTGGAAACTTTCCCCTCTCATACCAACATCTGAGTAACATCTCGGCGACATGCTCCTGGCAGTCACATTTGCTGCTGAGCAAACGACGCCATCCTGTTTGATGGACTGCACACGAGCTGATGTTGAGAACAACTGGCAGGATGAGCGGAAAAGGAGGGAGAGAGATATAACGTAAGAAGCAGGGAAAAAAAAACAGCACATCCCTCAAAGCACTTGGCAAACAAAGTGTGTGGATTACCAAGATTTTCCAGGATTAGGTTCTGCTCAACAAACTGACAGCAGATGGTGAGAGAGGGAAAGAGCACGAGAACCTGGAGGTCTCCCGCCACGGCTAATTCCGAGCTCTGGCACCTGGTCCCACTTTAGCTCACCTCAAAGCCTGGGCCAGGCACCAGAAACAAACAAACAAACATGCAAATAAATAAACAAACAAGCAACCAGATAAATCTCTGCTTCATTATTATGTGGACACAAGGACAGAAAAGAAAGCCTCCAGTTGCAAAAAGCCAAACACCCACTGAGTCTCTAGCAGAGAGACAGAGGAAACTAACCTAACTTGTTTGTCCTTCAAATTATACCTAAGCCTATTTGTACATTCGTGTTACTCCCAAGTAGTGAGGACGAAAACAAACTCCAAATGAACTCCTTGTTAGGGCCGAGGGAGTTTGGCGCCATCCTTCAGTACACATCGCTGGCATGAAGGTTCTGCTTTCAGAGGGACTCCTTCGACTGCCGTGTTTCATAAAATTCGACATACAAAATGTGTGTTTTTTTTAAAATTTTATTTTAAGGTTGTGTAATAACGCAACTGCCTTAACCGCTCCGATACCGCTTTCAAAAAAAAGCATTTTGCGGCTGCTTTTGCCCAAATTGTGGTCTGGAAGAAATGTTTTACACTATAACTCCACTTACCACACCTTCAGGAGCACTGCGACACACCTTTCCCACGTAGTTGAGAAAGAGTGTCTGGTTCCTGCCACCTTTCCCAGGAATATCACCTGATGTCACCTCTCCTCCCGTATCACGGCCGCCCCTTGCAGGTCCCCAGCGAGGCCCACGCTGAGACCCTGGCACCAACTCACTCTGCTGACACTCTAATTGGCCGAAAGTGATGTTCGATGTGCTCTGTTTAACTCCGAAAACTGTGCCAACGCGTCGCCAAGAGAAAGAAGAAAAAGTCTGAGTTGCAGCTTGCTGTAACATATGCATCTTCATTCTGCAAGAGGGAGGAGTACAGCTCAGCGCAGTGGGAGTGGTGGCTGGCTGGGCCCGTGTCATTTACCGGCGGTAACTAATTGGAGACGACGAGGAACCCACCACTGCTGCTAAAAACTGCCATGTCACTCAGCTTTGGGTATCTGCCCAGGGAAACGGCATTCACGTCCTGGTGGAGCAGTGAAATTCAATATTTATGAAAATAATGTCTGAACTCTTGTGGCAAGCTGAGCTCAACTTTCCCTTGGAGCGAGAACGTGCTGTTGCTGACGTCTGGGTTCCATTACGCAGAAAACCCCCCGCAACCTCCAGCAGGCCAAGATTAAACGGGAGAGGAGCAGGAGGTATCGGAGGGCTGGGGGGGGCGATCGATCTGGCAGAGTCCGCTGTACGAAACACGGAGACCCAGGCATCCCAGCCGGGCCCATCGGCCACTGGAATCCACAGCTAGCGGCGGGTCGCCCTCACACACGCACATCCGCTAACGCAGAGCTCCACGGCACAGGAACCCGACAGCACAGGACAGGCTGGACACACGCAACGGAACTTCTCAAAGCCACATTCAGCATGCAGACACACGGCGCTCCGACACACTCCGACACAGAGCTGCACGGCAAATTATCAGAAAGAACTAAAGCACGACACGTGGCTGGAAAACAACAAAAAACAGTCACACTACAGTCAGACCACCCAATCGCTCTCTCTCTCTTTCCCTCTCTCGGGCGAGTGCGCACACACACGCACGCACGCACGCACGCACACGCACGCACACCTCCCTCTATCTCCTAACTCTACCTGCTGTGCTTTCTCATCACAGGCGCCTGACTGGGCATCTCTCCGTGCCAGCGGCCACCCCCCACACCCAGCTCTAGCACACGCGTCCTTTGAGGACACGCCAGTTAACACGTCACCTCAGTTGTTAATTGTTTAATTAAACTAATGAGTTGGCAAGAGAAGGGAAACGGCTCAAAACGCGTATGAGCATCAGAGAAGGCGCTCGGCACATTCGAGAGAAGAGCGATGAAAATATTCGGAGGGGAAAAAAAACACTTTGAACAAACAAAACATTTGTAGCGCCCCGCGAAGGCCTCGCGTTACACAAGGAAAAGAGATTCAGAGGAAAAGGGCGCTCAAGCAAAGCTGCTAATAGCTCTTTTCCCGCGCTGTCAAATTTTTCCTTCGAGTTAAACCCCCCCTCCCCCCCCCAAAAAAAGCCTTGTGTCTGTGCACTTTTTCCTATTCAGTTTTATGGTTGCATCTCTCGAGGGTATAACAGAAGTGTCCTTTCTGCCACTGACTGAGTGTAAACATTTGGTCACAATGTCCCCATACCGGGTATGAAAATCACAAACCAGAAAAACACTAAAGGAAAATAATGACTCTCTCCTACCAGACACTGGACCCATTTGTATAATAGTCTTAACAACGACGCTTATATTGCTATTCTGCACATTCTCGCCGTCTTTTCCAGAGGGTGACCTAAGCTATGAAATATGTACACGTGGGAGAGAAGTTTATTAAAATCAGAGCATAAAACTACCAACAATGACCTTGGCAGACTATAAATATGTTTATCAAGGTAAGAATCCTTTTATTGGCGATTCAAAAATGCCGAGTAGCATTAATAGGCAGCTGATCAAGGTGAGAATAAGAACATCTGATTGGGGTTACAGTTATAAATCTGTGCCATTGCCTCTCCTGTTTAACAGCGGCGCTGAAGGACCGACAGGGCCTCTCATTCACCAAGGCTTCCATTGTGCATCTCAGGCTGGCAATATCACCTATAAACAAAATTATTACTGCTGTTTTTATCTGTATTCTTGTGCGCCGGATGTTAGTTTTGCCCCAGTTCGCCCGGGACTGTCGGACGCCTCTGCAGATCACGTCTCGCTCTCCCCCTCGCCCGGGCCTCTGACTCGCCGGGCCCGTGGCCCGACAGTGTGTGTTATTAATAAGCGCTGTGATTATCTCTCCCCCGGGGGTATCGGCCCCACACGCCACACACAGGTCCCTAACAAGCACCTCTGCTAACAAGAGCCTCGCCGACCGCCTCATCATCCGCCGCGGCGCGAATCGCCCACAGCCATCGAGCGCAAGCGGGCCCTTTGCGAGGATTAGAAATTTCCATCGCCATTTAAGAAATGATCACGATAAAAATGCGCCCAGGAAGCCCCCTGCCCTGCCCGTGACCGGTTCGTCCGTCCGTCCTCAGCAGAAGCTCAGTCTCGGAGCGACGGCCCTTTCCGCCATCTGCGCTGTATTTCTCTTTCCTTCAATTTCCTGCTCCTTCAGAGCGACAAACACCGCCATAGAAACACCTGAGAACGAATCGCAGAAGACGAACCTCGGCAGCAGCCCGGTTTTCGGCTGACTTCTTGATATCGACAGTCGTCGGCCATCCAGACACGTGGCAACAAGTGAGCAAGCTGGAGACCAGCAGCAAACCATAGGAAATACATACAGTTGCCCTGGAGCAAGTATCTGTTCCCAAAAAGACACAAAATGTGTGGCCTTTCACTGGAGGGGTAATGAATTGATTGTATCTGATGGATATGTCTAAATAAACGTCTAACTAGGTTCCCAACTGGCATTATTTCAATATTCTGTAGTAAAACAGCTGTGGTCATACTTGGTTCGGTTGCTGAAAATTACACCAGTAAATGTGGCAGAAGGCTAACAAAGTCAGTCAATCTGAAAAAATCTGTTTTGTTAAAAGAAAGAAGCGCTGTGTTCATCACTGCGCTCCACTAATCTCTGCTTTTGTGGTGGGGGTCCTGCTGCTGTAGATATTCTAAATCTGTGTCTATTTATATGTGCTTTACAGTGTGGGATCTGCCTAGCAGGAGCTCAAGTGACCAGAGGGGATTTCAGCACCGTGGAGAACAGCCCATTCTCTGCTCATTGTCGCTTGGTCATTTCGGAGGCCTTAAGAAGAGAACAGCTGCCCTGAGTTCTCCCACACTGCCTCCGTGTACTGGCCGATTTGTCTTTGTTCTTCGGGGGGGGGGGGCCTCTACTCTGGGAGCTGACCTTAACCCCCAGGTCCTCAACCTTTGATGCTTGTTATTGCTTTTTGGCTCTTGGTTCTTGATTTTTTGGTGACCTGCAATTAATCTATTTTTGTTGTACGCTGTTGACAAACACCAATCCCGGTGTGTAAGCCTTGTGCTCTGGAGGCTCAGTCCGACCCGGTCTCAGCCTCAGCTCTGCCCGACCACGGCTCTGCTACACCTCTCTCTACTCCAAATAATGGATGCCGTGGCCAGACACCATCCACTCCTGTGCCACTGGAAGCAAATGTGTCTTTGTTACTCAACAGGACTGTGTTTATCGCTGTTATTAATTCACGAGCTCAGAGAGCCAAGCTGCTCAGCGCGGGCTGTTATCTCACAATACCAAACTCTACTGTATGGGACAAAAAAGGGCATCAGATATTTTCCGAATTCCACTGCTGCACGTTGGCTGTTCTCTGTTTTTCTGTTGTTTCCCCGACGTCGACATAGTAAGGGGCCTTTTCTGAGTTTTAAGCATTTTTTCATTTGAATTTCTCACGTCAGTGTTTACGAAGCTCTGCTATAAGGAGCACCCTGCTGGCCAGCTTTGCTCTTATAGGAAACACAATGAAATGGCCTCGGCTGGAGTGTCAGCGTCACCATGGAAGATGGTAAAAGAAATCTAGGCAGAGATGCTGAACCGGAGCGGTGACTCAGAGCTGCCAGAAGTGAATGAGCATCACTCTGGCGAACTCATGGGGCTACATGCATGAGTTGCTTAGCACACAGGGGGTAATAATGGTGTGGCAGGGGCATCTTCCTACGTGGCCTTGAAGCCTCCTTCACTGTGGACATTCACCTCCCTTGTGCGTTTGGGGCAAGGTTGTCTGACGCGTCCATCCTCCCACTCCACCTCCTTTCGAATCAATTTTCCAGTCTGCAGCGGTGCTGATTCCAAGTGGTTCTGCCAGTTTTGGGGACTGACCCATCACAGTCCAAATTCAGGATGCCCAGTGCAGCAAAGGAGCATTTACTCTCCAGCCCCCAAAAACGTGATGGCCACCCAGCGGACTGCTTCCACGCCCCTACATCCGGTAAGGCCTCTGCTTCAAAGCCCCTCTACAAAATGCATGGCGGTGTTTCTTGCTGCATGCCTGCAGCTGCCGCTCCCCTCGGGCTCCTCTCGTGCTGGATGCTACGGACACCAGCCAGAGATCACGTCCTCTGAATTTACCGACTTTTTGTTTTCTGCCCGACAGGTGGTGCCGGCCACTTTTTTCTAACGGAACAGATGCCACATGCGAGGCCTCTGGGGGTCTCATGTGAGTGCCTAAGCTCTGAGGATGAGAACTCGAGACTAAAGCTTGATTTACCCTCCAGGTTCAGTTTACCCGAGAAGGACCTGCCTGGATATAGTTCCAGAACTGTGCCCGTGCGCACCAGCACACACGTGTTTACTGTGTGAGTGTGCGTATGTCTCCCCGATGGTGTTTGTGGGGTGTTACGCAGCTACACAGCCAGCGGTTCGTAAACTCAGCTGTACACAGCCAGACCCCAACACAGAGCACCATGAGCCCCCCTAACATCGAAGCAGGAAGAACTCAGTGGTTTGGAGGTGTGTACAGGAGGAGGAGAAGGAGGCTCAGACAACGCGGTGCAATTTACCACGCGACGGTTCTCAGGTGTGTTATATCCAGTGAATGGGTAACCAGAAGAATTCTGCATTTATCAACGTAAACCACGCTGTATTTTTTTTACATTAAAATTTTGATTAACTGCCTTCCTCAAGGGCACAACACCATGTCCTTCATCCTTCGGGTGTCAAACCTACAGACTTCTGGTCATAAGTTCAATACTTCAGCAGCTGCTGCCATGTGTGATTAGCAGGCTACCTTTGGGATTCTGGAAGTGATGACAGTGGTCTAACCAGTCGCACGGCACATAAATAGAATTAAAGAGCCAGGACCTTGGAACTTTATGTGACAACCAAAGGACTGTCACAAAATCAATAGGAAAAAAATATCCCGAAAAAACATTTTTCATGGGAATGAAAAGAGTTTTGAAATACTCCAGATCTATGTAGCAAAATCTTGGTTCTGCGAATCACTTTCCAAATAGTTTCTAGTCAGGTGGTAAATGGAAATGACTTTTAACCTCATGGTTGCTAGTTTGAGTCCCAAGGGGGACTTAGTGTAGTAAAGCTGAGCTAAGCCCCTCGAATCCAAACCTGGTAAAGCAACATATCAAAGCTGCATAAATTGTCCACTTCAACTAAGCTAAGCGTCAGCTAAGCCGTGAAACAGTCATACTTATAAGGAAATGATCACATGAATGACAAAATGACCAAACCAAGTATTATTCTGTATTTGTGTTCTTCAAGGTTCCCTGTGGCAGTATGGCTGCTTGTGACAACATCTCACAATGATGATTTCTCAAGGCTGAGATGAAAGGTGTTCAGAGCAGAGATTCAATTTCTGATTGCTCCCTTCGGGCCATCTTCATGGGGACACATGAAAGGGATGCTGGGTACATGTGCTGCCATGTTGCCCGGCCTCTCGTTGCTCCCACTCGCATCTGTGCAATTTGTCTTGGTCAAACCCTTGTGAACCTCTACTGAAGCCACCAGAAAAAATAAATAAATAAGTAAAACAACAGCAGCAAATCTGAAACCACTCTGAATGTGAGACACAGCCTGGTGGAACCCGTATTTTAACCAGTTATGCCTACTTGTTTTTCTTTTTAATGTCAAACGGTGCAAACGCGAATATATGCTAATAAATGCACTAGAGCTCACATGTATTGCGGGCATGTTTTCTTTCATCCCGTGGTTTACTCGCATCGGGATGAAAGCTGTAAACTGAGCTCATGCCATACCTCTCCACCCTAAAAATGGCCATGTTTTACGAGAAAACTTTTATGGGGAAACTGGGAATGTGTGAAATAGCAAACAGGTCGAATCTCAAACGAAGATCATGGTAACACTCGGAAACTCTGTCCCTGTGCATTTCAGCACTCTCTTCATGAGTGGTATAGGCCATCATTATATTTTGTCAGTCAGCCATTTCAGACTTTAGCATACAGTAGAATTCATTGATAATTTTGTAACCAATTAACCCACCAGAACATCCAACATAAATACAGAAACCCCTGGTGAGTCTGGAGCTTAAGCTATTAAACGTCTTGTATTGATTGCGCTTCCCTGCAGCAAAGCTTTATGTGCACAAACTGATCTGGGAAACAGAGGGATAAATGAGTCAGAAGTCTTCACTCCATCACCCGTCTGTCTCCTCCACCCACCAGAGTATTAACTAAGATTTTCTTGCACACATCTTAAAATATGTCCTTCAAGGCTAAGTCAAGACACAGGACATGGGCAACCCTGCACTATTTCTGGGTTTAGGCTAAAACATGAATTAATTTAATTTTCTATCTTCTGCAATTCAGACAAAACAGAATACATACTTAAGCCCTCTGCCAGTCACAGACTTTTCTTTGCTTTTTTCCACACTCATTTCCATGCAGAAGGATAGACAGATGTAACCATTGGGGTTTGCCCACCATGGGGTTCAGCGTTTTAAAATAAACTACAGTCTGTTATCTTGTTTCTTAATTGGCATTACAAACGGCTAAACGTATAAAATGTGAAGCAAGTGGAGTAAAAAGCTATATTTGCAGTTTTAAAGTAGAGCATTGAAATCTACTTCTGTTTTGAAAAGCCTGCTGAAATCGACACATTATTGTAAGGCACGTATTTGAAGAGAAGACCCGGGACCTCCGCCAACTCCACTCATTTGTACAAGAGAAACAGCTCCATCTTCAGCTCCGCTTACTGCTGGAACCGACGCAGCTTCACACCCAACCCTCAGGCCTGCTCAATGGTAGAGGCTGCTCCACCCATGGTAGGAGACAAACAACAACAACAAAAATCAGTTCTTTGGACACTCCATCCCTCTCACAAATCTAAAATAATGGTGCATCTAAACGGAAGCTGACATTATAGTTCATGTCAGGCCTCTGATTTCAGAAGAGTGGGTTGTCTGCCTGTCTTCAAAGCCATCCATGATGCTTTTATCTCCTAAAGGTCAACAATAAAAAAAAAAACACTAGACATCATATTGTTGTGATCTTCAGTATAATGTCCTATGATTGAGAGAAAATACTGGTGAGTGGATTGAAGAAGGAAAAGTGTGGGTTCAGGGTCAGTTTGTGTCTAGCAGTTTCCATTCTACCATCTTTTTACAAAGTAATCGATGATGGGATTGTAACTTCTATGCTGGGTGTGAGACCCTCAACACCATTCCGACCATGAAAGCAGCCCCTCCTCCTGGCAAACAGGTGTTGTCTCTGTCCCTAACTGATGTGAGGAGAACTCTGGCAGGAGTCAACACACAAAAAGCTGCAGGACCAGATGGTATCCCCAGCCGTGTGCTAAAGGAGTGCCCTAGTAATCTGGCGGATGGTCTTCAGTGACATCTTTAACACCTCCTTGGCTCAAGCTGCCGACCCCAAGTGCTTCAAAACTGCTACCATTACCTCAGTCCCCAAGAAATCACCTGTGTCTTGCCTCAATAACTACTGTCCCACTGCACTCACCCCGGTCATCATGAAGTGCTTCAAGACACTAACCATCCCTTCTGCTTCAACAGATCCACCGAGGATACCATTACCACTTTTGTATATCTGGTCCTGACCCACCTGGAGGGTAAAGACTTCATTGACTTCAGTACAGCACTGAGTACCGTCATCCCCCAGCAGCTGGTCAACAAACTGTCCTCACTGGGTCTGAGCAGCTGAGAGCTGGAGTTCCTGACCAACAGGCCACAGGCCATAATGATCCATGGTAACACCTCCCACACCACCATCTTGAGCACTCCGCAAGGCTGTGTGCTCAGCCCACTGCTGTTTACCCTTGTAAACCACAACTGTGTTGCCAAACGTACCAGCAACCATATCATCAAGTATGCTGACGACACAACAGCTGTGTGCCTCATCTCCAACAAGGGTGACACAGCCTAGAGAGAGCAACTGGATCAGCTTGTAGCCTGGTGCAAGGACAACAATTTATCTCTCAGTGTCAACAAGACTAAGGAGATGATTGTTGACTTCAGAAGGACTCAGCTTGCTCACACTCCTCTGTGTATTTATGGTTGAGCAGCGGAGCTGTTGCACATCACCGAGAACCTCTCCTTGACTCACAGCACAATTCATCTGGTGAAAAAGACACAACAGCATCTCCACTTCACGAGGAGACTGAGAAGACCTTGGCTTCCACCTCCTATTCTCACCAGCTTCTACAGATATGCCATAGAGAGCATCCTGACGTCTTGCATCCCAGTCTGGAATGGGAACTGTACAGCAGGTAGTGAAGACTGCGCAGTCCATCACCAGGACCCCACTACCCTCTATTCAGACCACCTACACCACGCGATGTGTCAAGAGAGGACACGACGTCACCACAGACACCACCCACCCTCTTCACCATCTACTCCCGCTGCCGTCATCTGGGAGACACTATCATAGCCCGAGACCCAAAACCACCAGGTTCAGAAATAACTTCTTACCACAGGCTGCTAAACTCCATCATCTCCGGTCTGATCACCACAACTGACACTGCTCATAACTCCTGACATCCACCGTGTGTGTCTGAATCTTTATGTTGTCAATGTTCTCGCATGTTTGCATGTAAACACGTCTATGCATGTGTGTACACATACGTGTACTTGTGTATTTCTGTATTTATGCTTATGCATCTATACATTATATTTATGTTCGTATATACAGATTTTTTACCTTTAATCTATTTATATTTGTGTAGAGTCTTCTTTTGGTATGTACATCCTGGGAGATAACAGTCTCTACAGCACTTTGGACCGGAGATCTTCTTTTCGCACTTTCTTATGTACCTGCTGCAGCAGGGTGTTCGACAATAAATTCTCGATTCTCGGCCGTCGTCTCTTTCTCTCTGGCTCATCCCATCCCTGCTTACCTACAGACGCACTACAAAACTGGCTGAGAGCGAAACAAAGCACTAATAACCAGGAATAAATGACTACACCTACGGAAAATACACAGCTGACACAGAAAGCGTTTTTCTACGTACGCCCTAAAGTCCATCAACCAGTGGCATCCTAGAATACTGAAAATGCGTCATTTATCGCTGCCTCCAATAGCGCTCTTTCGCTTTAGCCTTTTGAGTAATTTATCACAATAATTAATCATATTTTTAAAAATTTTAAAAGAATTCCAAAATTTATTTTGTTATCCATAAATATGCTGTTTCCACGTTTATTCATTACTATTGGTAATATCACTAACTTTGGATGATGTTACCTGTGTACAGTTTTCAATACTCCAGTACTAATAACACTATTACTGTAATACTAGTAAAACTCCATTTATGCAATATAGTGTATTAACTGCCGCTTTTAGTCCTATTTTATTAAAGCTCTCAGTTTAGAGTCGTCACTGTGCTGCGCCTTTTTCTCGCACGAACCTGTGCTCCTGCTTCAGCTTTTCTCTCCGCAGCCCCTCGCCTCAGCAGTGATTTGTGGAGATTTGCTGTGCGGCTGAAGCCGTCCAGTTGGTGGGCCCTGCAGGATTCCTGCAAGTCACTCTGCTGACCGCAGCCCCCTGGATGGGTCAGATGTTCACTAGACGATGTCCTCGCCATCACCAGGCAAAGCATCCTGGGAGGTCTTTTTCTCCTCTCGGGAATAAAGAGAGGAGTACAGCCAAAAGCGCCACACTCAGCAAAATGTACATAAAATAAACTATAATAACTGGACAAGTACTCGACCAGGGAAACCGAACATAATCGACTTGTACGTTTGCAGAACATTATGGAACTGTGCTGTTTTTTTCTGATCTCGGGTTACTTTGTGCACTTTTCCTGGTACGTACATTTCTGTATCAATTTCGGAAGGTTTTTCTTCTCTCTTTGTGGTTTAACTGAGGTAAAATACCTCACCAGCAGCAGAAGCAGTGTCCAGGGAATGTATGCGTGAAAAGTAACTCAATAACCTTCGTACTTAATTAAATCAGGACTGATTGTGGTTTGTAACACTACTCGTGTTATTGATCCTACACGCTTTGTTCGCTTGGCTGCTCAGGGTTACCGCCGCGCTTTAGCCGGTTGAGGGTGGGCCGGTCTTTTGTTCACCGGGGGGTACGTGGTGCCAACCCCATGTTTTGGGGATAGTAGCGGAGAGGCCAAAGTTTACCCAGTTTCCACATCGTTTTCACCACTGCAGGACACGAAGGGATGTTTGAATGATGCTCACGAAGCCGTATGTTAAGCATAAGCATCCGTTTAGGCGCCAGGCAGAGTGGCACGTCGCATCCGCATTTATCTTGGCCAACATCCACTGATCTGATCTGTTGTGAGGCACAGTGGCAGACTAAGCTGTCCTACAGCTGGGCTGACTGAATGAGAGATTAAATTCACCCAGATGCACACCTGCACAGGATGGCTGTACCTTCCACAGGACACCACGGCCACTTTACCCAGGGTTTACTCCAAGGCAACAAACACACGTCAGCATACCAGAGAAACTGTACCGTACCTCCACTACAGGACACTCATGCTTCTATAAGCAGTACTTAGATCATCTGTTCTTCTACATAAATCACTCATCTAACATCGGTACAGGGAGCAACCATGGTATGTTACACAGTATCTACTTTAACATTCTGACACGTAGCAGACACATCTGCAGCTCAGATCTTATGCTGAAAAAATTTGACCTGCAAAATCCCTACATGGAGTAAACCTGAAGGATGTCTTCCCACTGATCCAGAGCTGGGTTTTCTGGTGAAAGTCCACACAGAAGTCAAAGGTTACATTCTGTTGGCTC
This sequence comes from Arapaima gigas, assembly GCA_900497675.1. Classification (NCBI taxonomy): domain Eukaryota; kingdom Metazoa; phylum Chordata; class Actinopteri; order Osteoglossiformes; family Osteoglossidae; genus Arapaima; species Arapaima gigas. Next base: position 189,850 of record UFQX01000679.1, read on the forward strand.
AACAAGTGCGCTGCCTAAGAAATTCCACATTTAGAATAATATGTTAAACTGTGATGCTCATTTTTACAGCTGGAGGAGTTAAGGTTAAGTATCTTGAGCAGAAACACTACTGCAGCACAGTCCTTCCTGGCACTTAAACCCTTGGGTTAAAACTCTGTGTTGTTAACCTCTTCACCACCAGCTGATGGCTGCCTGATACTGTCAAAAATGTTTCATTCATGCATCCATCCATTTTCTTTAACTGTTTCTCCCGGTCATTTTGTTCTGATCGCAGAATCGCTGGGCTCCAGATTCGGAGACAGGGCCACGAACGGAACGCAAGCACGTCACAGAGCGGCCACGCATGCACACAAACACACACAAACACGCTACGAGCAATTTAGAGTGATCGATCCCCCTGAAACACATGTGTTTGGACTGTGGAAGGAAACCGAAAGAAACCCACGCAGACTCGGGAGAGAAGACGCAAACTCCACCCAGACTGAGGTGGACTCGGACCATTTCGCCCAAACAGCCCAGGCGCTGTGAGGCGGCAGCTCTTCGCACCACTTTGTCATAAATCTGTATGTTTAAGTTAAATTCAGCATAGTGTTTTTTTTTTGGCCTATTTTTAGATTTAATAACTCAAGAATTCGCCGCGTTTTCAAACGCCACTTTCAACGGCACCGCCGATGTAAGAGAATAGTCGCGAAGGCAGCGCTGCAGCGAGAGCCAATAATCCACATAACAGCAGCCTGACTCAGTGGAAACTACCTTTGTGACATGATCGAGCTTAAAAGGCTGGTACCGGGACGGCCTGCATGCATAACGGCTCAATTAATGCAGAGCATACAGCAGAAGGAACGTTCCGGCACATGCGGGAGCAAGGCGGACGCAACACAATGCGCGCAATACATCAAAGTTAAATTGCCATGTGGAAGAGATGCGGAATAAAGACAATCCAATTTGTGAGGTAAAATGATGTTTTTACGCCTGGGGCATTTTTTTTTTACGATGCTATCAGTTAAGAAATCAGTGAATGACCGAACCGCATTGCGGGTTCTGCTCCTGAATTCTGTGGTTTCTGCTTCATGTAACTCAGCCTACAACCCCAGAGGACACATCCTCATCGCTGTAAAACAATGCAGAAAGGACGCACCACTGGAGTGCTTGCAGAACCCAGCTCCTGACCAGAAAATTGCTGGGTCAAGGTCACAGAGCGGCTCTGCAGTTGTAGCCCCTCCCGTGTGTTCTCAGTCTGCTTGGCTTCAGTAAACATATCTGGTGTATAAAAGGGGGGAGTGAAAACCTGTGTGTGACAACTTGTAAGTTGATCTGGGTATTAGCATCTGCTCAGTCAGTCACTAAGCACCGTAAGAGTACGAGTAAAAGCCATAGAGCTGTCTGAGTGCAAATGCCTCTGGCACAGACTGCCTTCTCAGCATGACAGTTTGGGCCAGCTGTGGAAGAGAGGTTGCCAGCTGAGACAGCTGTGAAACCCTGTTAGTCCCACGAGGATGAGATATGAGACGATGAACGAGAGCGAGAGACAGGTCTATTCGAGCTAACTGAGAGCACTGGAAATCTGCTCAAATAAAGCATAATTGAAATTGGCTGATACTAATCGTCCGCGGTTGACCTTTGCACCCCGGCTATCTCAGCTTGTCGACAGGCGAGCCGATGCCGAGGTTCCACTCGTTCTCTCAAAACCATCCTCCGTGACGAGGGGCGCTGGCCCAGGCGGGAGCCGTTCTCGCACCTGCAAGTCTCCATCTCCCGGTCCCGTCGCTCAGGGCGAAGGGCAGAGATGTGGCGAGGCAGACAGGTGAACAGATACCTGCTCTGGCCATTGCGGTGGCGACGCCATCCTTCATTCTTCAGTGATCCTGTCCACAGGAGGGCCTGTGTCACTTTTTCACCCCAGTTTTCTATGAGTCATCAGGTTCTGGAAACCCAGGTAGAATCACGCCATTTCCACACTGCTTCGCCCCACCCAGCAAACAGAAACCGCAGTTACCATACAAATGAAATAGATATCTGCAACTGAACTGTAGCAGCAAGATCAAATATTTCTGATCAAATATTACTGAGGTTGCACGAAGATTAAATATCAAATTATTTGTAGTTTAGATACACGAAAAGAAACTCTAGCTTGCCCTCCAGCAAAAGAAACCCTGATTCATACTTTTTATATAAAAATAGTTAATACGCTTTCTTTTATGTCTCATGTTGAACCTAGGAATCCTAAGCTAAAGTGCATCATCAAAGTGCTCACGTCACTCTGAGCGTAACTCTCCACAGCAGTCTGCTTGGTGAAGTGGGCAGAATGCGATACAAACAGAGTAGATGTGTACTGACGAAACATCACTTCTCTGTTAAAAACGCCACACCTTTCATCCTTGCATGAATCCGAGATGTATGTCCTCATGAAATTCTCGAGAGCTGGATGCTGAATCGATACACTGATCAGCCAGCTCTTTGCTCAGCTCAAATGATGACTGAATTGTGCAGATAGCCCAATTGCTGTAAACCTACCCATCACTGCTCTCATGTGCTAGGGAGTTGCTAAGAAGCTTAGTGTTGTCCATGGGGTGACCAACCGATCAACCCTAAACCTAACTCTAACCCTAATCCTAACCCTAAACCAAACCCATCGTGGCTCTCGTGTGTTAGGGAGTGGCTCAGAAGCTTGATGTTGTCGTGTGGTGACCAACTGTCCAACGCTAACCCTAACTCTAACCCATCATGGCTCTCGTGTGTTAGGGAGTGGCTCGGACGCTTGATGTTGTCCATGTGGTGACCAACTGCCCAATGCTAACCCTAACTCTAACCCATCATGGCTCTCATGTGTTAGGGAGTTGCTTGGAAGCTTAGCGTTGTCCACGTGGTGACCAACTGATCACACAAGAGGACCGGATAGGACCATTTGATCATCAGGGGTGGACTCGACAGATCAGGGTTTAAGTCTGGCTCAGTCTATTTGTTCTCCTTGTGTCTGTGAGGGTTTAGTGCAGGTGCTCTGGCTCCTGCCCACAGTCTGGAGACAAGTGTTTCAGGCGACCCAGTGACTCCAAACTGGACGTGGTGCATGAGTGAATGAGTGTGTGTGACTGGCATCGTGGACTGGCGTTCCCTTCATGCTGTTCACTGCCTTGCGCTGCCTAGACTTTGGACCGCATGAGAAAAGCGGTTCATGAAAATGCATGAATGTAAGACAGGATGAGTAAGTATGCTGAATATCCCCGAAACACAGGGCGTGGCGACCATTCAGCAAAAAAATATCCAGCAGACTTTTACCCAGAATGTGAGCGGTCAAGCATTCTTTCTGGAGGAGGACCACAGCAGGAAGGTGACAGTCAGCAGCACAGAGACACGTGGATCTAACAGGGACCTCGCGATCCACGTGGCGTGTTTGCTTAACGTGCACTACATTCAATTACATTTGTCACATATATTACTGAAACCGCAAGCAAGAAGAAGCTGTGAATGAGGTGATTAACTTCTGTATTATTCATATTTGTGCTAATCATATCCCTCACAAAGACTTTTGTATTATTCATATCCTTCAGAACGCAGAGGTAGCAATGTGTTCCGTCAGAAGTCAGGTGTATCGTTGTTTACCCAGCAGAGTTTTGTACTAGCGTTTCCAGATAAACCTGCTATAACACCGCTGCTCGGATGCGTGTCGTATCTATATTCTTACATTAACCGCGTAGAACGGTGTCACCCCAAACGCACGTAATGTAGACTCCCAGATAAACCGGGTGTAGCCCTTTTAGCCAGAGTGTGTGTGTTATATCTGTTGTCCTCGATCGACCAAGTATTACAGTGGTACCCCTGGTCTGTGCTCTATCTGTGTTCCCAGATGCAGCAGGTGTATCAGTGTTACTCTTGACCCCAGGTGTATTTATATATATGTCCAGAGAGTCAGGGGAGGCGATAGCAAATGGAAGGACACTGTTAAGCCTCTGGAAGTAACTGCTTCTTAGCAGTATTTCATCAAAGAACAAGAGAAAATAATAAAGAATAAGAGCCATGACGGGGAGTCAGCTCCGCCATGATCCTTGTGCTGTAGGATCCAGCCAGTTACTACACACTCTTGCTGTTATACTCCTCAGAATGGAACTGAACTGACACGTTTTCCAGAACATCCAGCTAAATATAGGGATATATGCACATGAAAGTACTATTACGTACTGAGAAACATCTCTCCGGTGATGTCTCACATAATAACCCGAGATGTTGTGATGTTAAATGTTCTGTGTACTGCTGTTCTGCATAATGGCAAACAGCTGAGTTGGAGAGGAAGGAAGTGGAAGGGGGCAAAAGTAACTGGGAAAGTAGGTGTGCAAAGGCTTCTGTGTGGAGACACTGGTGCTCACAGGCAAAGACGGACACGCCGAGCTGCACGTGCAGAAATGAACTCATTAGAAACTCTAAAAATTCTCCCAAGTTTGATGCTGTGAATAAGAGGCGAGGGTCAGCTCCCAAAAGCACTGCAGAACTTTAAAAAAATTGTAAGATTCGCAGTGTGTGGGAGTAGCTTCAGATGATTTTGATGCTTAAGCATTAAAAAAAAAAACCCGACTGTACAAGTAAAATAAAATATTAATCTTAATTCGCCCCGTCTTCATCTGGCAGGTGGAACGGTGGAACCTTGGTGTCGCCTCACAGGTGAGCAAAATCGAACAAGTTCTAGTAAACGCTCACCAATCAAAGTCATACCACAGATGGGCACTTCCCAACAGAAGGGAACTATTTTGCAGTGCACCTTGGGTAATGCCTCATAAAGTGATCAATGTGATGGAAACGCTTCCCTTTACGTGTGTCCATTAAACATCAACTGGGTCGGCTTTGGCTTGGGGAGAGCAGAGAGAGCCCATCTGGGCAGCATTAGAAACTGTGTAGATGGTGTTGTCTTCTCCACACTGATCGTGACATTATGCAGACAGTGGGGGGGGGTCTTGCCTTCATTTTGTAGACAGTGCTAACTTTGAGCAGACCATGTCAGCATGAACGCTGAACGTCTGTGCACGGTTATTATTTTTCTCCAAAAGCGACTTGCAATGTTAGATTTGCGCGCTGAGTCGCTTATAGCTGCTTACCATTTATAAAGCTGAGCGGTTTTGACTGGAGGAACTCGGGATAAGTACCTTACTTAAGCGGACTAGAGCAGGAGCTGGGATTTGAATGCAGGTCTTTTGATACCAAGGGAAGAGTCTCAAACTGCAACACCTCCTGCTGACCACCGGTGTGAGTGTTATCAACGCCAGGACCGGAGGGTCATTCTTCTCTGCACCAACCCTGACTCTGTAAGGAAAGGTAATTCTCCGTGTCTGACTCAGTGTGGAGGCACCATAAGTCTGATTTGCTCTAATGCCAACTTGTTTTGAGAGCAGCACACCCATCTCTGCGAGGGTACTGCTACCGCCAAGGCTTGTGAGACCGGCCTGGGGGGGTCTCGTAAAAACCTGCCCACTTCCAGGACCACCAAAGGACAGTGGACAACCATGAAAACACAGCAGACTCGCATCTGGACATCGGGGCCAAAGGTCTGAGTGGAGCTGTGTCTAACGGCACTGTGGACGGCGTGGCAAACACGGAGCAGGTTGTATCTTACCTGTTTCGGAGATAGGTGGTTGCACGGCAGCCGCAGAAACATGAAAAAGAAAAGAGAGGCATTTTTTAGCTCCAGATAGTCAAAAATGTGAGAAGTGCTACAAAGCTAGTTTAAGTTTGCAGCCTGTTTAGATCTTTCTGTTGAAAGAACTAGTAGAGCCTTGGAATAGTTCTTTAGTCACCCAGTGTCGCAAAGTGAGTGACTTTATGAAGGTGAAATGCAAAGTCAACACCTAGATGGTACCTACAGCCCTAACTTTCAGAAGTTGAGGAATTCTTGGTTCGATTTTCATTTGTCTCTTTTACTTCTTAGCTCTTGACTTACATTTTTCTTTGAAGACGTGAATGTATTTTTAATGTTACTTAAAAGTAAAGTGTGTTATCGCTCTGCACTTCCTGTTGGCCCACATTTCCCAGCGGGAAGGAGGAAGTTCCTCCAGCTCCCGTCAGACTCGCCTTTCTTCTCTGCTTGTGAAACAAAATTTCTTAAACATCTCCGCAACGAAGCCCTTATTGGGGACCCAACACGTGTTTGATGATTATTCAGTCTTTGCAACTGGGCCTGGTTGTCAGGGCAACGCGGGCGTCTGTCGTGAACCTCTGCGCCCCGGATGAAACGGCCCCTGCGTGGTTTCGTCCTTGTCACGTTTCAGTCTGAATTACTGGGACTGAGGGTAGGCAGCAGGTTTATTCTGGGCACACAACCCAGCATCCACAGTGGAAATCACACGGAGGCACAGTTATCGGTGCTGCATCACAAATCAGTGCAGCTGTACCTAAAGTAGGCTGCGTCGCGATCCGCAGACCTGTCATACAGGAAGGCGCGGAAGGGTATGTGAGAATTAAACCGCAAACATCGCGCGTCCTGTTACTGCTTACTTCCAGCACCATTTCGTTGTCATGCTAATCCCTGCATCGCACCCAGGGAACAAGGTAAATCGGCAGCAAAAGACTCTTCGTACTCCATCGCGGAGTCACGCTGGCCACCTGGACGCGGTGTCGACCCCCTGCATCCTCCACATAAGGACACTGCAGTTAGGTCATAGTGAGGTGAAAATGGAATCAGGACAGGGTGCCCTGAACAGCTGATCTCAACAGAAAGAACTGATATGGGGCTTTGCAACCTGGGGGAGGGGGAGTGGAAAATGTTCCATTTTGTTTTGGTTAACTGAGCAGGGATTGACCGGAAGTGACCGTCCAGCAGCCGCAGGATTCTCCACCTGTGTCCCTGTGTATACGTGTGCAGCAGCTATCTAGGCGGTGCAGCGAGGCCCTGCCACAGTCTGTTGGCTCCCCCATTATAAGGACCCCACAAACACAGATTACTCTCCTAATTGGCAATATCCCAAAGAAGCTTCCATGAAATTAATTTGTCTGTGCGGGTGATAACTTGCTTTTTTTCTGTTTGTTTGTTTTATTTCGTTTTCGAGGAGGGGGTTGCGGTGGAAGGTGACGGGGTTCAGGCAGAACTCTTGGGAGGCACGGAAATCAAACAGGCTCAGAACCCACTCGGCATGCAGACGTGCACGCCGGTCACCGCTCCTCGGTGACCCCGCCACCTCCCGCCCCGCTTGCTTTTCGGTGAAGCTGACAGATGCGGGGCAAGTAACGGCGACCAGGGTTATGGGGTCTCAGAGGGAGAGAGAAGAACAGAACGCCGGTGACCTGGCACGCCGGCGAGCGTCACAGCAGGGCTGTTGTGTCAGGAGTCAGCTGGGGGCTGCGAGGGCGAGGGGGCAAAACAAGTGATGTGAGAGCCATCTGCTGCAATTTGTTATCTACCGATTATCCTCACAAACAGGGCGTCCGGTGGGGTGACAGAAAGGTGGCAATCGTGCAACTGTGCTTTAATTTACCACTTTTACGTGACGCTCTTTACTTACCTAGCAGGGCACACTGGCCTGGCTTGTATTGTTTCTTATCCAGACAAGTTTGTGTGCTTTCAAATGCGCAACATTTGTACCCCCCCACACACACACACACACACGTGAATATATATTTATATATTTGCCAATGCAGGTGGTGAAACGCGTTCTGTTTTACATTAAACCCTTGCACCAGTAATGCAGACGTCCACCGCGGGGGAATGGTCATTTCATCATTCTGCTCGTACAAAGATAACGCGAAAAGACCCAACAACATCCAGACACAGGGCCTTCCTCACATCTTGAAATACTTCACCCACACCTATACGCTCTATATCACAGGTGTGTCATTTTGTGCATGCTTTAGGATCAGCAGTAGGATTTCTGGGCAATCTTAGGATCTAAAATGCGTCATTCGGTCGGTCATCTCATACAATGCACACAAAATGGCACCTCCGAGAAAAACTGAGGTCGACCATCATCTGGCTCACGCATCAGCGCAGAAGCACTGTGACGGCAGCATTACTGCACTGTTAGGACCACGTGTTGACTGCTGGGTCCACAGGTCCTTTGGGTTCCTCTGAAATCCTTTCCTTCTAATGACAAAGTGGCTTATTCAGCGTGAGCACAACTATTTGACACAGTGGCAAAACTAGCTGTGGGGCTTTACAGAGCCTCGTAGCTGGCCGTGCCCTCACGCATTCACCCGGATCCGCTGCGTGTTGGCGTGAGAGGAATAGCAGAAGGGCCAGTCAAACCAAACAAGAAAACAGCCGTTTATCTGCCTAGAATAAAGGAAGCAGTGGGACCTTCTCGGTTTGTGTTGGAATAAGAGTGCGGCCTTCTTGGAGCGGGTGAAATCAAAGCGTGATGAACAGGCACACCCCCGTCTGCTGCAGAAGAGGTACGGCAAGGTTTTACACCACCCCACCAGAGCAGAGCGACCGGAGGGATATGACAATAAAACTGTTGCGCAAAGGAGATAAATAAAACACAAACTAGACCATCTGATAAGATACGAGCGGAGAGATTACTTGCAATGCACAGGACTGGAATCAATAACAGACGCCCAGCTGTAGTGTAGATTTCTGTCCTGTCCACCGTGACACAGCACGACTTCCTTCACCAGGAAGAGCAAACCTACAGTGCTGGAGATAAGTGCATTTTCTCAAGCAAAAGACAAAGAGCAGACATATATTAACCTTGAATACAGTGATAAGAGTGGGATGAAAGCAGCTGGGCTTATCAACCAAACTTGCACGTCCTTTCCTATCTCACAAGCGCGGCAAAAAACACCGTATTTGTACGGAATGCTTCTTCTAAAGAACTAAGGGACAATTGTAACAATAAGGAAGCAAACATAATCTCTTTGGCAGAACAATAGTGGCTGTGACAGGCAACTCGGGCATATAAAATGTAGCTGAGGGGAAGGGGTGGGGTCTGGGGCGAAGGAGGCTGTAGCTCCCTGGACCCTCACAACAGGTAGCATCTCCACGGGTTTCCACAGCCATACAGGATGGTCGCAAAGCTGCTGTGAGCAATTAATAAACCGACAGCCGATTAGTTCTGATCTGAAGGGCAGCCCCCGAGAATGTGACCTTTCTGCTGTATTTACTTAAAGGGGAATAATTGCAGGATCATAAAAAAAAAAAAAAAAAGCTCTCGGGAAATAATATGGAGCAGAATTACAACCGGTTTTAAAAAGTGCTCATCAACAGTTTAGTTTTGCACAGAGAAATTATGGATAGTAGTTCTATTTATTTATTTATCTATTTATTCACAATACATAGCCGCATAGTGATGCAGTTGGTAGCCAGTGTCCTCCCACAGTCCAAAGACATGTGTTTTAGGTGAAATGGTGACAGTTATTGTGTGTCTGTGTGTGAGAAAGAGAGAGAATGAGAGAGAGGGCATATATCTCACACCCTGTAGCCCATTGTGACTCTACATTAGACAGATCAGTAATTGGAAATGGATTATTATTATTATTATTATTATTATTGTTATTATTATTATAATACTTCAAAGCCGTTTTATGTCACTTGTATAAACCATAAAACAGAATCATATTCAATTTAGTATATATGTTTGTGCACCTTACAAATTAAATTGTGTGGAAATAAAAATGGGCCACGTTAGAAAAATGATGGATGCAACTTGAATAAGATGTCATCACACAAAATTGCTAACCTGTAACTGGCCATAAAATTAAATATCTGTCGAGGCCATGAAATAGCATAATTGCTCTGGAAAGCAAGCAGTATCAGTGACATTACAAACACACTGTCCATTACTGAGGTACAACTGGCTGCGCACCGGCAGTGACAGATCTAATACAGTGCGGAAACGCCGAGCTGCCTCCTGCTTTATCACAAACAATGTCAGCCTTTCTGCTTTTGTTCACAGTGGGGAACAACAGGAAAAACGTTTAGATATTAGATATGAGATAGATTATACCGTGGCCTGTTGCCAAGAAAACGGCTGTGGGGGGTTTTGGATGGTGCGGAGAGCGGTGTGTTCAGTGGAGACTGTCCTCTGCACGCTTCCTCTCTCTACCTATCTGTTTAGACTGCTCACACTCCCCCACAGGCACTGAGGTGACAGGACCGGTCTGCTACTCTCTCTGCGGATCACTCAGCACTGGAGCACAGGAGCAGCGGAGCCGGTGCAGGATCTGCCGGCCCTCCTGCACGATCTTGCTGTATAGGTATACATACACATGCATGCGGTCATCCCCACATGCGCCTTCCCACATGCATGTGGCAGCAATACTCGATCAGGAGGATCTGATATCTCATTTTGCTTATGAGGGTACCACCTTTGCCACACATACAATACTGTGCAAAAGTCTTAGGCACCTGTGGGAAAAATGCTATAAAGCGAGGACGGTTGCAAAAATAATGCCATGAATACTTATTAATCAATAAACCTTCTAAAAAGTGCAGTAGACAAAAATCGTCAGTCAGATCAATATTTGGTGAGACCACCCTTTGCCTTTAAAACAGCATCAGTTCTCTTATGCAAACTTGCATGCAGTTTAAGGTAGAGGTTGGTAGGTTCTTCCAAACTGGCCACAGTTCTTCTGCAGACTTTGACTGTCTCTGCATGTCCTCCCAGACTGACTTGATCATGTTGAGATCAGGGCTCTGTGGGGACCATAGCATCTGTTGCAGGATTCCTTCTTTTTGCTCAAGATAGTTGTGTATGACTGAGATTGGGTGTTTGAGGTCATTCTCAGGCTGCAGAATGAATTTGGGACCAACCAGAAACCTCCCCGATGGTAGATAAGAATCTATCTGTACTTCTCAACAGACATTGAAGTTGCATGCCTAGGACTTTTGCACAGTACTGTAGATAACAAATTCTGAATACAGAATTCAACCCACAGATGACTCAAATCTGTCGTCAGATCCCTCAAAACAACGAATAACGGGCCTCAGGATTAGAAGGATTGCATTTGAAATGGTACCCGGTGTACTATGGTTCTGCATTATACCGCTCGCCGCCTGCCGTTTGGGGCTCTTTTACGTTAACTTTATTGAAAACGCACTGGCTAAAATCATGCCTGCTGACTGGGATACCTGTTGGCCATTAGAAAGAGCAGTTAGTGTAATGAATTATCCTAGTGTGGTCAAAGCTGGAGCTCAATACCAGCACTAGACAGGTTGCATCCTGATAATAATCCACCTGAGGATGCTTCTGGAGGGAGATCTAGCAGGTGGAGTCAGGTTTGATAATGATCTCGCCACTTTATTCTTCGAGGCCTTCAAAACAGTCTTGTCAAAGGCTGCAGTTTAACCTGTGACAGGAGGGAAGGCCCTCTGGGTGGAGCAGGGTGTTAGGCCTCACCTAAGAGCAATACAGTCTCCATAGGGGCCAGCAGTGGTCAGGCAGTGGTGAAGCTAACTGTAAATCTGGCAGTAAAAATCTTTTAAGCCGCCGAAATTCCAAGGATGCTGGAATCGTCTCCCTGAGCGGTAGCCTTCAGCGTTGGAAAAAACTCACTTTCTCTTGTTACTCCACTCATTAATTGGGGATGATCTGTCAAGGCCACTTTGCTACCAGGCCTTCGAATGGGCTTTTGTATGATACCTGTGCAACTTAGAGGTTATTAAATATTTTTCTCCAGTGGCTGAGCTGTAATCTTCGCCGGTGATGGATGGAGCCAGTTGTTTGTGTCCTCAGTTAACCCGGTTCTACATGAAAGCATCAGTGCAGAGGCCACTAAACTTCGCCCGTCACATGAGGTGCGGGGAGCGGATGTTCAAATCACACCAACGCTGTCCTCGAACAGGCAGCAGAACTGATTATAGCCTTCGTTCGGGATGCCTCGGTCAGCCCAATGCCTTTCCTTGCCATGTACAATATGTACCTTCGACAAAGCTAATAATACGGTGTGAGTTTCATCATCCCCTGGCAGCAAGTTGCTTCACAGAGACATAGAACACCACAAAGCGTACGTTCAACTGGCCTTTTCAGACAGCTCTAAAACTGCCACAGCAGTGAATCTGTGGAGACCAAATAGAGGTGGTGCTTGAAGAGCTTCCCAGAAAGAGCAATAAGTCCCAGAACATTCTATGAATTACAGATGTTCAGACATGGTTATGAGGTTTAGCCAACCAGGAACAGGAAATCCTCTAGATACAGTGCGATCCTTTTACTGAATGTTGTACAGCTGAGAACCTCTTCATTTGACAAATTGCCCCAGAAATGAGGCCAATTTGGGCATGCAGGATCCACCTCATGGAGTGTAAGAGCAGAAAAACAGATGCTACTGATGCACCCTGTTCATCCCCAGCTTGATGCTGGACTGGCTGTGTGTTTGAACTGGGGCTGCAGGAACTGTCAAGGGCCAGACCTTTCCAGATCAAACCTGGTGGCCGCAGCAGGACAGAGCCCAGCATGGCTTCCTTGGATGATGATATACCTAGCAAATTAGTACAGGATGATGCTACAGAGGCAGAGCCTTGGCAATCCCCAGTGAACACCTTGTAAATGTACATCCACCTGGACATTCACTCTTTGTCAGTAACCACAGATCTAAAGCTGGGTCATAAAGACACGGGGCAGGCTATAACTGGTCATTCGCTTACAAACAAATACAATACAATTATTTGGAGGAAACCAGAGAACCTGAAAGAAACCCACACAATCCTTTGAAGGACATTCAAATTTCAGACAGATGGAAGCTGATCTGAACATGTGTTGAAGTCGCTGTGAAGCATCGGCACTACCGCCTGGCCACAGCACATGGACGTCGGCTCTTACGGTTCCAGCATGTTGTGAGAAGAACAGCATTTACTCCACCGAAGCAGAGGGCCACCGAACCCCTGCTCAACATGCAGGACACACGTTGCCCCCTGTTTCCTGATGTAAACCTTAAGAAAGACTTCAGACTTAAAAGTGAAATTATTTTCTGCATGAACTTGCCAAAACAGCTGATTGCTTTTCTTCATTGGGGTGCAACTCTGGGTTCAATACTTTATTCTGAAAATACTGCCTCTCTTCATATTCTTTATTTGGTGGATTCTATTTTCATAGATTTGTCAAGGTTGACAAACAGATTTTCCAGACAGCAAAAAAAAAATGGTGATGTTCCAGGATCAAGTGAAAAGAGGTGTTTCGTAATGTCATGGGCACCCATTCAAAGCACTGCTGGAACATACAGGGGCATGTGCAGTATTGATGTGAACTCCTATACAGAAAACTCACAAAGATCCTCCTGTTGCAACCTAAAAGTACTTTGCCTGCATCGTGTCAGCATGTGGAATGTTCTGGCCTGGGTGGCTTGTGTATTAAGTCATGGAGGGATGGTATCCCAAGATCAGGGCCATACACAGTAGTCTGTGCTCTCTTGCTGGAATGCAAAATATGGTCTGATCCACCAGTTAGCCTTTTGTATGGCCCTGGTCATAGGATAGCGTCCCTTAAAAGATCACAACCTCAGAATGGATTTACTGCAGTAATGTGCACATGACCCTTGGGGTGGAGGCCTCAGCACCAACGACACGTGCATTGAAAGAGGGAAAGTTTGGATAATTCGCCTTTAAATGCTGTCGCCTTACTTGTAGGACATCCAGAGTTCTGTGGAAAACTGGCGATTGGAACGCTTATCTTGAAAATTTACTGCATTGTGTAGTTAAATTGGGAAACCAGGCGAGGCGCAGCACAAAATGAGCCAAATTAATGAGTTCCCTTCTGCAACATAAAGAGATATTAATGTATGGAATAATTTACTAGTGGTGCTCGACTTACATGGACTTTATTAAAAGCAAACTCGAATCGGTGTTAGATGGTGCTTTTGTTAAAGGCATAATTGTGAGCCAAGCTGGGCTAAATGGCCGGTTCTCTTTTGACCAACATTGTTATCTTCATAAGCTAAACACGTGTGTACGTATACACACATACTGAACAGTGAATGTCCTGTTCGCTCAAGAGGGCGGTGGCGGTGTGCTGATGGTTCTGTAGTCTAACACAATGTTAAAACAAACATATAGAGCGAGCAGAAAGCGGCCTGAGTCACAGCGGTGCAAAGTGAGCAAGCAGCTGAGAGCTCTCTCCAGTGGACTAAAATGTGCTGTCCTTAAACACGGTGGCCATTTCACTAGAAGTAATGTAAACCAGCGTACGGTCTGCTGGAAGAAACTATTTAATCCTTCAAATTTTATAATAGTAACAGCAGCACTCGTCTTTGCCACCTGATGATGTTCTCCAAGAAACATTGACAAGGAAACAGTTGTCTGCTCTGTGCATCATACTTTTTGCACATGAAATGAGTTACAGAGCTTCTGTAGACCTGCGAGTGCCGTCTGACAATTTCTTTAGCTGTTTTGGACGCTGCAGATGACGATAATTATATAACCTTAAAACACTTAAGAATGCCTTAATATTCATAGAAAATGCCAAGTACCACAGTTTTGGAGGAGCACTCAACAGTCTAAGGAGACCTTTCTTATTGAAATTTATTGCGACACTGACTGCAAAGGAGTCTTCAGCAACATGACAATGACGCTGTCTATTTTTAACAAAAGGGAGGTTAAAAAAGTACTATTATTACGCAGCTACAGCGCCGTCACTACAGCTGCATGTGGAACCAGGTTAACTGAGGACTCAAAGTGCCCTTAAAGAACCCAGTAACCAAAAAAAGCAATCCTGTTTAGCATATTACATTTTTTCCACTATTTCATTATCAGTAGTTAAGAAATATTTGCAAGATTATTTTTGTGAAATGTTTACATAAATAATACGTCCACAGGAACTTGTGAAATACATACGATACCAGACCTGTCCTCCAGCTGTTATTTTACAATTTGCTGAGGAAGATGCAATTTCCCCCTGATTTATAGCATATTATACTGCATTCTGTGCCTTTACATTTATTTAAGATTGCAAGTTTATCGTTTGAAACATTTTTTCTGGAAGTCTGAAAGGAGTGTATTCACTCCCCTGCCTGCGGTTGAGAAGACAATGGTCCTCTGCCCGGTATGTTCTGAGATTAGAACAGCTAAAATACAGTTACTTAACCACTGTGTCACAACAAAGACAACTGTTCTGCACATATTTCACTGGATTATGAACTGAATTGAAACTGTCTCCAAAACATACCAATAAATGGCCCTTTGAAGCATGATATTGTTGTCTTTTGTGAATTTAAAATTAGAAATTAAAACCCTTAGTCTCTTTTATTTGTTTTCTCTTATCTATTCAACACCATTTTGTACTTACTTTTCTTTGATTCTCTCCTAAACAGGGTCTCATTTTCCTTCCTGGGTTCCTTCTCCATCTTTGATATGTTGTTTTAGTGTAAGTCGGGGCACAGGGCTATACATGGCGGAGCTAGAAGGCGGGTACAAAGCACAGGGCTGGACGTGGTCAAGGTTAGAGGTTGGGGCTATTCTCCGGTGGACCCCCTCCATCATTCATATGCATTCAGTGGCTTAATGTACATTTTGCCAGATTTGCTGGAACAAAAGTCCACTGAAGATGAGAGAAGGACTGCATTTAATCCAAAGTTTTTCTCTGGTCTGTCTATTAATGTTTATATGCAGTTCTTGTTTCCTGTTTTGACTTTCTGTAGAAGGACAACTTTCAATTGTCATGCACAGTATGATTCTTGAATTATATTATTGCTTTGGTTCACAGTTTTGTCAGATGTTGCGATGCAATGGATATATTCTGATGCATTTAAACAGGTGTGTGTGTGTGTGTGTGTGTGTGTACAACATCAATTCTCTTATGCAAACTTGCATGCAGTTTAAGGTAGAGGTCGGTAGGTTCTTCCAAACATTTTGAGGAACTGGCCACAGTTCTTCTGCACACTTTGACTGTCTCTGCATGTCCTCCCAGACTCACTTGATCATGTTGAGATCAGGGTTCTGTGGGGACCAGACCATCTGTTGCAGGATTCCTTCTTTTTGCTCAAGATAGTTGTGTATGACTGAGATTGGGTGTTTGAGGTCATTCTCAGGCTGCGGAATGAATCTGGGACCAACCAGAAACCTCCCTGATGGTAGATAAGAATCTACCTGTACTTCTCAACACACATTGAAGTTGCACGCCTAGGACTTTTGCACAGTACTGTGTACACACACACACACACACACACACACACACACACACACACATATATATCTATATATATACACACCACCTGTTTAAATGCATATATATGGATATATGGAAAAGCTGAAAAGCTGCATGTGCCCCTGTAAGCATTTTGCCGCAGGCAGTCGATGCATCTGCACAAATGTGAGTGCAAGGTTCCCTCATTGTTAGGTCTCTACCACCACTATAAGTAGAAAATCAGAAATTGCCCTGCGATTGACAGGTGAAAATGTCGGCACCGAAATGCCATATAACCCTTTATACATCTCAAAGCACATATACTGTACATGAGGAAGAATGTGACAACAAAATAAAATGCTGCTAAAGAAACTGTGTTTTATATTACTAAACCAGCAGGTTGAATAAAGGCATTGTATATAAGTTAAAAATATTAGTCCTAACATATCCTTTTCTACCAGGACTAAGTTTTTTTTTTCCCCGAATTTAGGGCTGAAAATTCACATATTTGCTCTTACACACCCTTCCTCTCAGTGACACTCTAAGGACGTATATGAGCTAAAACACCACAGCAGACACGGGGGAGCCTCATTTCAGAAGGGAAAACATATCTCAATACTATATCACAGTCTCATAACTAAGATATTGGCTGGAAGCTAATCCTTTTAGAGGCCGGACTCTGTCAGACCACTTTCTTTGCTTTCGTATTGAATTGGCATCTCAGGCAAGAATAAAGCAATGCAAGATAGCGCCGCGTGAGAGGGGCGTACACAGGCGCACAGATGATGGGTAACCACCTCTGTCTTAACCTCTTTCATTTACGTTCTTTAGGGCGCCTGCAATAGCCTACGTAGTCAAGAATGTGCAAATGAAACTTCATCACAGTCAGCGTCCCACATCCAACCATGGTCACGCAGTCAGCTGAAGAACATGTTTGAAGGACGCTCGCAATATAGCTAACTGTTCCATCACTTTGTCGGTTTACAATTACCGTATGGCCATCAGTTGTCAAAAAAGTCAATTTTATTCAGCAGTTAACTTGGGCTAACATTAGCATCCCTGAGGCAGTCTGGTGTGATGTAGGTCATTAACTGTTGGTGCTTGGGTCAATACCCTTTCTATTGTCACGAGCTGTAGAATGGACTGAGAGATGTACAATGGAGTGAAATAAATCAATACGGGTACTTTTTGACAGTGTTAAAGCACACGCCGTGTCTTCAAAGAGCCTAGTGTCACCCCGTAGAGGGCCTCTGGCAGTGAAATCAACCTCTTTTGAACAACGGTCCCTGTCAGTCAATACATGCAGTCCTGGGAAGGCTATTAGACAGCAATATTTTGTAAAACACAACATGGCTCCAAACAGACATTAACGCTTCATCCATTCGCTTGACACTTAGCAAGACTATAAAGGAGCGTTGAGTCTACAAAAAAAGAGGACTTGCCATCAAAAAGCCACGATGTAGCCCAGCGACAATAACTGGGTGTGTAAAAGAGACGGCCCAGCGAAACGTGTCGTTTCCGTGACCTGGACTCAGCCTGAGAGAACCGGTCAGCTCCGAGACCGAGGCCGCAGATCGGAGCCTCTACGACTGAAAGCTCAGCAGCGGCGTCTGAGATAGAAGAACATTCTGTATCAGAACACCTCAAATGTCAAGACAAACATTGGCTGTCACACAATAAACAGTCACACAAATCTCAGGATTAACTGGGACTCTGCTAGTTTCCATGGCAGCAGATGAGTTTGCATAGATATCACCTCAACAAATAATAAGCCCAAAAAGTACTACATAAAACAAAAGAAGAGACTTCACCTCATGCGAGGTTTTCAAAGCTACAAAATGCTGCTGTTTGGGGTGGCTTTTGGGTGAACAGGACAAAGTTGGCGTTGCGTTACATGGTGCACTGTGAAGACAAGAAATTCTCAGATGAATGCTCGCGATTTGAATCCAAAAACAGAAGACGGTTACATAACGCAAATAGTTTACATTATATATTGGATTAAAAGCATTTAACTGACATCTGTGGGTTTAACAACACGTTAAAGTGCCAAATATGAGTCGAGTCACATAATTAGGCTATAACATTGAAACAACAGCCAGGAAACAACAAACTGAGATAAGATGTAGGTGGCACAAAAAATACTGGGAACTCCAATACTCCGTGAAGAGGGGACAGCTGCAACCCAACAAGGAGTCTATACGGGTAACACTCAGATCACCTGGTTCCAGCACCTGCAGCATCTCATAAAATAAGCAAACATTGTGATACTGATGGCTCAGGGACCAAGTGTTGTCTCATTCATCTGCTACAACATACAGTGCGGGCACAAGCCCTTATTCTCCCCCAGAAGGGAACATAAAAAAAGGACACGAGACCAACTGATGGTGGGCAACCGAATGTTGCAACTGCGACTTATTAAATCCAACTAAAAACACACAAACTCTAAGCAGCACGGGATGATGGGATGCTGCCATTTTTCAGGTGCAGCACTGCGGGCCCATAGCAAAAAACTTGTGGCCAAAATTCGTATCCTTTGGACAGGAAGCAGTAAACGCCCAGGAGATCTAGTCCTGAATATTTCTTCTAAAGCACTACCTTGGTGCAGAAGATGAGTGACGCAAAACTCAGAGGACCACCTCACAGAGCAGATGGCAGCTAAAAACGCAGCAGTGAAACCCGTATGGAAGTCAGAACTGAGAGGTCAGGGCACAGGTGATTCTGACCGTTTCTTCCAGCGTCAGAAATCGTTGTAGTAATAAACTGACGTGTGAGCACACGTGTGTCACAATGTGTAGACATTTTCATACGAGACATGTGACATATCTCCTGAACAGGTATACAGTATAAGACAATGTCTGCATACGTGTGCATTTTCACAAATTTGATACTTCACCTATAATGTCAGGAACAAGAATGCTTCTTTTTACGACGTAAAAACATTTTAAACATCGACCTTACTGACTATATCATTGATTTGTTGGTCCTTCATAAACTGAAACAAACACGCTGGTCAAACATACGTCTGAGGGGAGTAGGTAGCAGACGGTTTACAGCCTTTGTTATAACAAAAACATAATGAAGGCTCTTGGTTTGAATCCCACTCCTGCTGTAAGGTATTCGCCCTTAAGTCATACAGTAAGGTTGCTCAGCTGGATAAATGGGCAGATCATTGTAATGCCGACTGGCTTTTTTATTAACTGACAGAACAACACCGGATCAGAAACTAGGGGAACGAAACCGTATTCACTTCCGAACACTACTGGGATCACAAGTCTGTTTATATCACCCACTACATCACAATTAATAAAACCTTAATAATACAGCTTAATCCCGTGATTTATTCATGGATTAGGTTCTGTTAAAACATCAGCTAAAGCTGCAGTGAAAAAAAAACTGCCATAAGGCTCATATTTATTAATTGAATTTTCATGAATTGGCCTGGTACCCAGTGGCTCTGCACTGGGCTCCGACCACCGCAACGCTGAGCAGGTCAAGCAGTTAATGAAAACGGAGGGATGGAAGGATGGATATCGTCATAAACGGTTCAGGCAGTGCAGAACAGTCTCAGTGTTCCTCCGTGCTAGAAACACAGGGCGTGACGTGAGATACAATATGAAAGGACAACAGTTATTTTTGCTATCTTTTATAACACAACGAAGCAACATAAAAGCCGTCTACTTCAAAACGAATGAAAATAAAACTGATGACACACTTAAAATGCTCACTGTGATGTACCCACAAGACAGAAGTGCGTAACTGTGTGGGGAAAACATATTAAAAAAGTCATTCAGTCAAAAATCCTGACTGTACCTGAATGAGAAACCAACCGATTCACCACATAACCGGCTGCTAGAACGTGGTCACTTAACTATAACCATAAAAACACATTATTTGCATCTGTATTTTCATTGCTTAGTTTCTGCACGTCTGGGCTACCACTATGACAAATAAAAATATGCAGAATAAAATAGTTGCTGAACAAGTTCTGAGATGCCACACCCCCTCCGGCACTTCACAATTTGAGTTTAAATTCTAAATGTGTGCATTTTGCTGCCCTCTCAAGGTGGAAAGCAGAAATGGGGGCCATTTCTAGCCCGCAACAGAGAAATTTTAGAATTTCAGAAAAAAAGTATGAAGCAAATGCAATACAAACTATATAAATAAACACGGAAATGTTAACATCTTTGAACATGCGTAACTTGCTTGTGTAGCATGAAATTGCATTGATCTGCATGATACTTTAAATGAGTTATGGTGTATTTGGAGATCCTTCTGGAACTTATCAGCAATGCTACGTGGTCATACCTGTGACATTCTGTGAGCATCTGACCGCAACCCCTGCTCTGCGTAAACATACTTATGCAGCACAAGCGTGAAATAACACCAGGGATGGTGGCGTAGCTAAAAGTTAGGGCAAGGTTAAAAACTTCCCAAAAAGTAACTCAGACATTCTGGAAATCATTCAAATTATAATGTAGTTCCACCGTTAAACTTTCTACTGGAGGAAAGTTGAGACACGTGAGTAAAGCACATATTTGACGGAGGAGCTTCTGATGTGAGCCATACCGGTAAGACACCTTTCCCTGTCAGGTGTGCAAGAATAAAAAAATGGAGTCACCTTGAACAGAGGTGTTCAGAAAATAAAGGATAATAACATGGTTGCTTAAAAGTTCTTAAAATCACAAGTAGACGAGAAGCAAAAACTTTAAAAAGTTAGTGTGGAAAAAAATCAAGAGAACAATAGTAGAAAGATTGGTGGCGGAGAACAATTGCGGATTCCCGCTACGTTTCACATCCAGTTATTTGTGCCCATGTAAACTCCCACTTTAAGAACAAAATCAATTTAAAATCATATGAACAATTAAACTGCAAAGCTTAGACTGAACTGTGGTTCCACATAACAGTCATGGTTGCAACTGATTCTGACAACTAGAATAATTAAGAATCTAATCCAACTGTGGTTTTTAGTACAAAATAGTGTACTAAACAGTACAGTACACTAATAGTATGGTACTAACTATACTAGTATATGTTTAGTACAGCACTAAACAGGAGAGTCAAGAGAGTCTGTCCTGTGTGCTTGTGAATAAGGACCGTGAACAAGAGGGTGGGAAAACTCACGTCCAGAACCTTGAGATGTTCTCTTGGACGGTCATTAAGTTGCCTGCACAAAGGCAGAAGTTTCCTTGAAGGACAGAGCAGCTCTTATTCTCGGGTCTCATACAGAAGGAACCTCAGTGCCACCAACAAAAATGAAATCATTAACTATTAACTACACCAAGCCTGTCAATTTCTTGGATCATTAGGTATTATTTGTACATGTCAGTTACGTAAGGATTTAAACTTAGCGTGGGCTGTCCCTTATTTACACCGAGTCCTAAAAAATGAAGGTAGCTGAGATCTATTCTTAGTGCAGCAGAGTGAAAAGAAAGCCCTAAGCAGAATAAAATGGTGCAATTGCCTAGATGGTCCATTTAAAATATTAACATTTATAGTCAATTCTTCGTATCAACAGATCTATTGATTTTGAAACGTCCAGATGTCCAAACTCTCAAGGATGTGTATGTCTAACGTACACATATGAGAGAACTCCTTATTCCCCGCACCTTTATACAGTTACGGTCCCTCGGACGAACTGTGTGACCTCGAGGGCGGAAGTCCTCGCTCAGAACTACTGTCTAGGCTTACGAGCCAGAAAGAAGACACCCGTCGTCACGGAACCCTTAGCGATGAGGTAGGAGCCTCGACGGCTTAAAAGACGGAGCGGCCGCGCGGCGAAAGCGATAGGTGCGTGTTTGTTGAAAAAACGTGCGGATGCTCGCCGATACATTAGTGTTGATCTACTTAACTGTGAAGAACCTTCTCTTTGGATGTTCGCCTTCGACTCTGAGCTTCCCGCGGAACCCCCGATTCTGCCTCCTTGCCGTTACTCTCAAACAGGGGTTAGCTCACACGCTACTCTCTGCACCTGCCGGGCACATTTTCCAGTCCTTGTGTAAACACCATTACGATCCATTGAGGCAACGATAAACAGATGTATGTGTTTCTAATTATACACGCTGTGGCTTTAATTGTAGTTCGAGGCTTGACATAACTGGGCCACTGCTCCGCAACTAAAAAATGCCTCCAAGAGGTGATACCTACGCACTCTCTCAACGCTTGTAAAGGCATCCGTCAGTGCCTCGAATAGCAATGTCGATCTCATAACCGTGCAGGGCTGGTGAACTGCGCAGATGCGTCCTCTCTTGCCGCGCCTACAGGAGCGCAAACCGGAGGTGACCCTCACACTTCAAGCTGGAATAGGACACAAAGGCAGGTGCTTGATGACGGAGAGTTTGGACCACATTGCGGCGCCTTTCTTTGCTCAGGTCCTGCTGAGGTGTTGCTATCAAACGCTGCCTCGCACTCGAACCTTAACATCCCAAATGCTTGGTACAGAAAAGTCATCAGCTTCTTCTTCGCGCTAAAGGTCATGCGGGTATTCCTGCCCTCTCCGCCAAAATGCTGATTCAGCAGACACTGAAATTTTCCTTAGATTGACGTCCCAGCCTGCGGCGTAACGGTTAACAAGACGGCTTCAAGCAAAAGCTCTCCCGTTCGAGATCGGCAGCGGTCCGCTTGAGTTAAAGTGCTTGATCTAAAGAGTTTGACAAGATATCCGGAAATCACCGTGAATGGAGAACTTTACAGAGTGTAAGCTGTTTAAACAGCATCAACGTACCTGCTAGACGTCAATAACAATAATTATTAAAGCAATATTTAAAAAAAACCTCCTAAGGTTCCGTTCTTCCCTGCTTTTTTTCCCAAACGGACGGCTGAATTAAGACCCCTCCTGGGTCTTAATTCAGCCGTCCGTTTGGGAAAAAAAAGCAGCGAAGAACGGAACGGAAAGCTGGCAAAAGAAAGCGCTTCCTATCTGAAACACATAAAGATCATTCGCTGTCACCCTGTTGGCGATAATTGAGAAGCGGCGGAAAAAACATAGCGTTCGGCATGCGAAAACTTTCAGGATGACTGCGCAATTCCTCCTCAACGTATAATGACATTCCAGCACATTACCACGTCACCGATAGATTTATATGCGGCTAATTGCTTGTTGACAGCTGTTAAATGAAATAAACAGATTTGCAGCATATTATGTCTCTATAGCTTTCATTCCGTTCAATTCCAGCCTCTCAGCATCTGTAAGGCGTTATGCGGCATCAGATATGAAGGATGCGATTCGGGTGGGTTATTACTGCGGAAGTCAGTGGGACAGTCGACATAAATGTTTTCCATCTTCATTTCTGGCATTGTGGTTATTGCTTCTTTGAGCCACTCAGCTTCCTTTATCATCGCTGCGAGAGAGACGCAAAGTCACCGTAGTTCGTAAGCCGCCGTTATGCAGAGTCCGTACCGAGACCCGTACGTGAAATACGAGCGGGAACGACGAGCAACTTAACCGTTTATTCGATCGCAACGATACCCATTAGCCCTTTGAAACTACCAATTGTTAGAAATATATTCCCAGTGCAGACGAAGGAATGAGATGGAATGAGGAACACATTACTGAGTGAATATGACTGAAAGGGCTATCTGTGAAGGACGTGATTTGCTGTGTCATTTCACGCTGCCCTCTGTGAAGCCTCCACGGGGGCCAGGACTAAATGGGACCGTTAAAAAGCTTATGATTGTGTTAAAGTTTCTGTGCTTTGTTCATCTTTTTTTTCCCTCTTAAATCAGAGCCCAGTATACTTTAATAATAATATTCATCCATCAATTATCCTTAACTGCTTGTCCTAGTCAATGTCACCGTGGTTCGGAGTCTGTCCCAGAGTCACCGGGCACTAAGCTATGAAGCTACACCCTGCACGGGATGTCAGTTTGTTGCCCGAGTGGCTACAACCATTATGGGTGATTTGGAGTGACCAGTTAACCTGAAACACATCTTTGGACTGTGGAAGGCAACCAGAGCACCTCTGGGAAACCCACTGCAGAGACGGGGAGAACGTGCAAACTCCACACAGACTGGGCGGGATTCAAACCCGCGCCTGAACAGCCCAGGGCCTGTGAGGCAGCGCCTCTACACGCCACTCTGTCATAAATCTTTATATTTCAAATTATAGTCAACTTAGCATTTCTTGTTATTTTTGCATTCGATACTTCAAGGATAATAATAATGATAAGCGGTTCGTGATGATGGAGAGAGGCACAGTAATAACTTAACAAAAGTAGCCCCACAAATGTGGGACGCAGGACTGCGCAAAGGAAGAAGTGGGAAACTGAAAATACGAAATAAACACGAAGCTAAGCCAGCAGGTGGCACGGTGGTTAAAGCAGAGACTTGGTTAGGAAGACGTATAGAATAACGCACAAGAAGAAAGTATGTCATGTAGGATGTTTTGTGGTAAAAGCACCAGCTTTCCAGATAAATCATCTGCTGTAACAAAATGACAATCTCAGTGTAAGGGGGGGGGAAAAAACACTCTCCATCTTCTCCGCCGCCTCCAGGAGTCCCCACGAGCTGCGGTTTGGGTAAACAATTTGTCAACTCCATTCCATCTACTATGTTCAGCAGTGGCGCGTAAGTTGTGGACACTTTCGGCTGCGTGTCCCCATCACTGCATCGTTCCACAGCAGACACTGACCTCCCCCCCACCCCGGGCTACGGTGCACATCAATATTCCGCAGGCGCTTTTCCCTTACGCTCCTGCTATTTTCGGCCAAGGATGCAATACGCTGTGACAACCGAGTCAGAAAAAATTTGCGCAGCCAATCGGAGCTCTATCTGCGGCTGCTGTGACGGGAGCCTCTATTCAATATTCATGAGGGAAGACAAAGTTACGCTGGTCCTCCTCCGCGGTCACTGCGGTTCACAGCTGGACGCGGTGAAACCTGGTAATAACTCAATCCCACAGCGCCTCGGCGGGACCGGCACACGGCCGCGCGGACAAACGGAGCAGAACAAAGTTTTGTTTAAGCGCAGCGTAAAAAACGTCATTCTCGATAAACGCGACCTTAAGAAGAGGACCGATAAAACTGATAACAACAATGGTTAAAGCACTCAAACCGTTGGGGAAAACTAGGAAGATCCAGGAGATAAAACTCACTTTAAAAGCAGTGTAAAATTTACAGTAGGAATTTGCATGTGTGCTCCATAACCGCCGCACCTGCGATCAACCGTGCCGCCGTTTACAGCCATCTACTTTATGGGCCACCTGCCCATTCGCAACACCCCAGATATCGGTGGGATAAAGGAAAACAGCGCCGATAAAGACCCTGCGCGTAAAGTCGGCGCGTCGCCCGCTAATACCGTTTTAACAAATGAGCTGCACTGTAAACTTGGCATCAGATAAGCGTTTTCTCCCGATAAGAAGCACCTGGCTATCGGTCTAAAAGGCGATGCTGGCTTCTGGTAGCATTTTAATGCTTCACACATCAGTGTGCTGAAAAGGGGCAGAGGTCACGCGAGCGCTGATCCGAACTAATCGCGAAGCGATCGTTGGCGTATGTGAGACGTACAAACGGGTCGAGTGCGAAGCTCTGCGGCCGGCGAGTCGCCTTTGGTCATAATGTCTGCCGATCGACGCTGATGGCAATAACTGGGACCTGGCTGTTGAAGAGACGTGGTATCTGCGTGCGAGAGAAGGCGCACGTTGTCATCTGGCTGAGATGTAAACAGGGCTGCGCCTCATCGCAGCTTCCGTTTGCAGAGGAGCTACACAAAAGGAGTGGGGAGAAAAGCGTCCTGGCTTCTGGTGAAGGCTGCAGGGGGATGAATGGTTCTTAAGTCCACCCCGAGCCTCCTGCTCTGCGAGATTGCCCTAACAGAAGATTAGGCTGCCGCGCTGGGAGATTGAGGTTGTAGGAAGTCAAATTATTAAGGCCCCCTATCATAATCCCAAAGTATAAGCCGGCAAACACGACGTCGGTTGCATGCAGTCGCGCCGGCGGGGCCGCGGTGGTGTTGGGGTCTGTCTGAAAGGCACGAATACGCGGCGCGTGCCGGACAGGGACCCGGGAAAAAAAGTCCTGCTGACCAGGCTGGTGGGATTCTGTGTTGAGGTATTCAGGAATATCACGAGAGCAACAAAATATCTGAGCACTCCTCCAGGAACACGCCAAGCCAGACCAGCTCGACGAAGTGTTCTTCTTCTACTTTAAAGTCAGCGTAGGCACAAATTTAACAGAAACAATCATTCGGTTACTCCGCACCAAAGCAAACGGGAGCCTGGTGAGAAGGGTGTGAAGTGGGGTTAACCCATAACGGGACCATCAAAGAGGAAGACTCAATGTCAACCCCCCAAGCTGTGTGAGAAAAGCCAGACGCCCTTAGCAAACCCACAGGAGAAACGACAGCAGCAGCTGAACGTTTGAAACTACAGCCTCAGAACCACGAGCCACAGCACCACGTCCACAGAGCTACATAAGGTCTTGTGTCAGCCAGCATCTCCTCAGCAGCACACAATAAGATCGTAAATAAGATCGTAAAGCATTTGTATCCCTCTGCTGGAACTACGGCGGTGGCAAACAAAATCCGGCTAAAGGGCACAACAGCGAATGTGGATTCTCACCTGGCGCCTGGCAGGAGAGACTCAGATTCGCCACAGCGAAAGCAGCACTCGCCACAGGACACGAATGCTGGAGAGGGAATCTGCCTTGGATAGGGGTGGAGGAGTAGAGGCCTGGGAGCACGGGAGTCTGGATAGGAAGCAAACACTATGCAGAACCACACACACAGGGGACACGGCAGGGTCCTCTGGAGAAAAGGCGGGTTAGTGCCTGGCAGCCCCCCCCCACGCAACACACACGCACCACAAAACACACAAATTCTCCTTTTTCACATAAGCTGCAGTAATGTAGAATAACCAGTCAGACTCTCATATGATCAAATGTCACTCCTCCCCCCATGATCAGCCACCACCGAGCCAGTCAGGATCACAGTGATGCTGAGCATATCCCAGGAGGTGCAGGCTACGACCAAGATCTATGCGCTGGGAAAGCAGCTGGATATCAACGGATGAAACACTGAACATTCCACATTCTTTCGGAGAAAGTGCATCTCCGGGGCTAGTAAATAATATCAAAGTGATGTTTTCTCCCCGTCTGATAGGATCCTTCGCTGTGGGAGCGAGCTTGATATCAACCTTCTGCAGACACCTGTGGTGTTCCACTTTCCGCCAGCATTACGAAACAGAAGACACACAGGGACCAGAGGTAGACACAGAACACACGTCCCAGGGGAGCCAGTAGCCCCTCATCCCTCTGCAGCCTAAACTCTGCCTAATCCCGGTTAGGTACACGTGCACGTCTCCAGCTCAGTTCTGTAAAGCCCTTATGAGGCCAACATCTCTTCATCAGTCGTGTTCTTAGCAGGCATTCTGAGCCTAAGTACAGCGCATTTACACATTCAGTCTTTTATCCACCAGTCGGGGTCACTATCGGTCACCTTCAGTAACCGCTTATTCAAAGGCAAAGTCCTGGTGGTCCGTAGCCTATCCTGGAGGCATAGGCTAGTCAGCGCACACCTCAAACAGGACAGCACCACAGGGTAGCCATTACACATCGTCACATTCACTCACTACGGACTATCTAAAGTTACCCATTGGAGCATCGCCACCGCCAACAACAACAACAGCAACAGCAAGAATAACAATGAGACATTTTATGAGTAGCTGAAATTGTTCTCAAGCAGGCCCATCCTGGAATTCAAACCTAAAAACTCTTCACAACTCCAGTTTCGTAACTGCTACATGTCTCGGAGGCATCAACTCCTTTCCGTCACTGATGCATAGCGATGTCTGATCGTCCACGTCTCTTCCGAGCTCCCAAGGAAAGCCACGCGCTATCTTGCAAATTTTGTCTTTATCGCTCAGTTTTTATTTTGCTTTTGCCCCCAGGAAAGTTTTCTGCAGTAAGTACAGAGGCCTTCCTCAACAGAATTAAAAGGTGTGACTTGATTTATGCAATGAGGCCTGGTACAAAATGAGCTGGAGCTGGAGTTGGGGGGGGGGCAGTCTGACAGGAACACTGGAGCCCAACGGAGGAGCCTGAAGATGAAATGGAATAGTAATGTGAAGATAGCGGGAGTGTGATGAGCGCACCTCCTGAAGTCGAGCAGCAGATCTGGTCCCCTGTTGAAGTACATGGGTTACCACACTTCTCTTGTTGATTTATTTAGTGACATGCAGTTGTTTGTTGGCATCAGTCATGGGGCCAGTACCATGAAGAGTACCATGTCAACACTATAGTACACGCAAGCTACCCTCACCTACACACACACACACACACACACACACACCGTGGCTATTTGAAGCCCTTCAACAAAAGGAGGCAATGGTTCTCACACCCAACAACACATCAACATCAGCTTCCAGGGGACAAACTCCATCTTAGTAGCTTGAGTCATGGAGTATAGCCAGCCTCCATATCCTGAGCCACAGTTCTGGTGTGAATGAGATCCATCTTTCACGTATTCCACTTTGTCCTGCAGTGGAGTTTACAAGTAGCCTTTAAGTAATCAAAGTTTGGAGAAGGAGACACTCAAAAATCTCTCCTCAGAAGTTTTCTTTTTAATTAGACTGACATTTCAGTTTATTAGCTACACAGTACATTACACCCAGGGCAGCCCATTACTTTATACAGCATGTTACAGGATGGTTAAGAAACCTCTGCTGCTGAATTACGTGTCTCCATTAAGGACATATTTCCCAAAAAGGATGTCGCGAGAGGTCATGTAGTATTCATCAGCTGACCTTGTTCTCAACTTTCTTCTGCTTTCCATGTCTAACACAAACAAATAGGGGTGATTGGTGGCAATGAGCTAGCGGAGGACGTTGCAATAAATAATCTATTATTTATTTTATTGCCCAGACATCGGTATTGTATAACTGGCGCATGAATGATTTAGTGGGTCCACAAATGGTCAAGAAGACAGTTAACTGCGTGGAATGCTGTGAGTAAAAATAAGACGACTGCATCTGAAGTGAAAGAGGTGGGAGCACAACCTATCCACCCCCCTCAGTATAGTCATTCTTGAACCTTCCTCTATACAGATGGGTGACCTACTTGTTTCACCCTCAGTGTGTTCTTAAAGACTCCCCCAATCCCGGCCTCCATGCTAAATTTCCTCTGGATGTCCTCAGATACACCCTGTCCTGGAGCACCCATCCCTCCTGCAAGCCTCCGACTCCTTTCCTCCATATGGATCCAACATACCAACCTACACTTTATCCACCAAGATTCCCCCAGCTCTCAACTGCCTCCATCCACAGTTACCTCACAGCAGAGCTACTCTCACTACGTCCTAAGCGTTCGTGACCCGCCTCTTTTAGATACACTCCTCCTCCTAGGAAAAAAATAAGCCACTCCTCTTCTGACGGAAAGGACAGCTTCAGCTGGTAGGTCAAAAGGGTCGAGATGGTGGAGAGGAGACACACGCAGGCTGTAATGATCAGATGGTAATCAGGCGCGTGCCCTTTCCATGCAGGCTGATATGATGACTGCTGGCTGGGCCTTCATTTGCTTTCCATTATGAGAGCAAATATTAGGAAAAAGAAAAACAGGTTGAGCTAGTAAATAAACCTCGGTTGGCCGTCTATGAATGCAGATGAGTTCTGTGTGCAACACAATTAACATTACAGTAAAGGGGAAGTGTTCGTGCTTTAACTAGGGGGACAAAAAGCCTTTGAATACAGCATTCAAACGTAAGCAGTTGTTTGCTTGTATCAGAGCGGCAGGTGATTTATGAAGAGGTTCATCAAAGCCGTGTCTCTGGCCTAACATCCAACACACAACAACTGCTTTGGATACTGCATTTTTTGAGTCGGTGTTTGTCTTACTGCCTGAGTCGGGTTTGGTGAAAGTTTCGAGCAGGGGGGCCTGATACTAGGTCTTGGGTATGGGTGATTGGTCCAAGGGACTTAGGCCTTGAGTTAGATCCTGTGTATTTGACTGAACTCCGGGTATGTGGTCCTGGGACACGAACTGATCGGGCCTAAAGGACTGGGACTGGTACTGAAGCTGGGTCCTGGGACTGAGCACTGACTTAACCGGGAAAAGGCACATTTGAGCACCACAGGCAACATTTGTCGATCAGTTTCCATTGTGGCCTCGGTGAGGAGCCGCAGCGATGGAGCTACAGTCCTGCACAAGTAACCTTGCAGCAAACCAAAAGTGAGATGGAAAGGGATTTGCCCTCATAGTTTTATCCACTATTTAACTGCGTAGTGGACTGCTTTATCCAAAATGGCTTACACAGAATTACACTTTATACTGCATCTATTTTACATCTGAATACCGAACCAAAACAGCTCAAGCCAAGTGCATTACTTAACGCAACTTAAAAATTACTGCAATTTAAATTAACTTTCAAATTCACAGCCTTATAGCTACCAATCCACCTCTTAACTACTACACCCAGGCCTGTCTGTCTGAGCATTCATTTTAAGCAAGCTAGAGATTACGGTGCCTTATTTTATAGACATTATTGACATGTTTTCATCAGCACAGTTTCATCTCCTTTATCTTCCGTGTAGAGGCCGCGGCGATGAATAATAAAGCCGTTTAAAGGAGAAAAGTCGGCTTAATAATGAAACAGACTGCGGGGCGCACTGCTGGGTTATGCGGGGGGACAAGTTGCTGTGGGAAACAGGTCTGAATACCAAATGTGCAGTTCATTAGCAGATACAGAGGGTCTGGCAGGCAAACCTGGCAACGGAAGGGTTGTGGCTGGGGTGCAAGCTCTAGAAAGACGGCACCGACTGCGCTGGAGAACACAGCACACATACCCACCGAGCTGAAGAAGCAGAACGGACCGCATAAACACGCCCGCAGGGAAAGGGGACCAAACTCCAGTGGCCGTCGCTCTCGTTGTTTTGTTATTTTTCTGCCATTTGTCATGTTTGACTACAGGGGGTATTGATTTCCTTTAATCAGGGTAAAATGACCGGTTATCACCAGGGAACAGCGCAACACACAGCCTCCAACAAACAGCAATTCAAATGTTAGTAACGGTGCCAAATTTCACTGATACATCTGTGCCTTCCAAGGACCAATGAGCCCTTTACTCTTCCTTCTAGTGGAAATTCTAAGTCTCTGGGAGGTAGCTAGCACGGCACGTCTCAACCCCTCCGTTTTCCACAAAGGCCTTACGCACGGCTCACTTTAACTAAACTCTCGGACGGCGGTCATCGGCGTGCGCAAAAAAAACTACAAAGAGAGAGGGCTGTGATCAAAGCTCGCTTTTGCGGAAAACGGGGTTTGCCACGTGACAGCAGTCGGTGCAGAGAGAGAAAAACGTCACCTTCGGTACCACAGAGAGGGCCGGTTTGGCTCGGTCGGGTCTCAGACGGTGTCTGCAATGAGACTAAGTGTGATTGGGCCTAATGTCTGCTACTCTGGTGGATTTACTGCTTCCTGACACAAAAGAGAGCAGCAGAGCAGCGCTGTCACCACTGTGCAGAACAAAAGAGGGGCACAGGAGTAGCTCAGATGCAGGAGTGCGAGGAGAAGAGGAGGACAAGGACTGGGGGGGGGGGGGGGAGAACAGGTACATGAGGTGAGGAAGATGGGAGGAGCGAGCGAAGCAGGAACGGAAAGGCAGCCCAGCGGAACAAACGGAAAGCAGAGCATCAAGATAGACGAGACATATGGGGAGGCCAAGTGGTGCACATCAGCAAGTTAGATGAAAGTACCTGTGGAGCTGCAGTGTGAGGCTGCAAAAACCTACAGCTGTAGGCATCACGGGTTGAGAGGGAGGAGCTCTTATTGCCAAGGGAGTTGCTGAGGAAGCTTAAAAAGCTATGCTGGCGGAGGGAGCTCCAAAATTCACACAGAAGGAAGTGAAACAGAGACTGGAAGACGTTTTCTGGAATATGCAAGAACCGCTTGTCCGCACCCTTGCGTTCACGGCTCTACCCAGACCCAAAAGTACCAAAGTACGGTTGAGAAAATGAGAAAAACGAAAACGCCAGAAAACTCCCGAGCTCCTCCTAAAGAAAAGAAAAGGTCGCTGTTAAAAGTTATGATTAATTTGTCTAAGTACGTATTTTGCATCTATTCTGTTTTAAAGCCATTTTGCCACATTTGCATGAAAAATCTTTCAAAGTCCAATGAAAGCAGCTGTTCCTTAATTTGACTGAATTAATTGTTGATGTAAATTGGATTTTGGATATTGTTATTCCATATCTGTATGCAAGTTTTGCTCGAATACTTCTGGTAATTTGACACAGCTCTGGTCTCAGTCTTAGATGCATTAATATTGATGGTTCGTGAAATTGTAAAATATTCCACGTTTTGATTAATGCGAAAATAAATTTAAATTTAAGTAGACATTTCAAACCTAAATCAGAAGTGAATTTAAATCCAGGAATTAAAATCTATCAACTACACACCGGCAGATATCATTATGCTTGATGCACAGCTAACCGGGTAACAGACGTATTCTGGCATCTTAGGCAGCCGCTGTCACAAAATAAATGGATTCAATGCAAGTCTGACAAATGGCTCTTCCGCACACTTTTAAAAGTGTTAAAATGATCAACTCGGGGGAAAAAGACAAAAAAAAACCCGGATGATGACCCCCCGGTTGTTTCTGCCCCGTTTTCGGTAAACAGTGGTATAGATTGATCGTAGCTTGATGCTGCGCCAAAAGACATCGGAGACCTTAGATTCGCTTGTATTAACAGTTAGACAATTAATGCGAGCAACAAGTCAACTCTTCCCCAAAACCTGCCCGTGAGCCGGTCTGTTTGGAGCAGATTAGGGCATCCGACACCGACAGAAGTCACATTACGGTCATTTAACCTGTGGGTGGCACCCTTGAAAATATTAGCAAATACAATCAGTTAAAATCTTTCCATTTGCATTTAAAATGCTTTAAACGTTCGCCAGCACCCAGAGTCCCAGACGCAGCGTAACCAAAGAGCTACGTGACTGTGAGATGGTTGGCAGTGTGGAAAAGAGGTCTGAGCACTTTCGGTTCGCGCCTTTATTAACGTTCTGTTTGTGTTGCGGGGTTATTAGAGGAATAAAGGAAGCGGCAATTCCGCTTTGGAAAGAAAAACGGTTGAGGCTAAATTCAATATGGATACATGATTACTGCGGCATGTGTGCTTCCATAGGCTTTCTAAGGCAAATAACTGAAAGCCTAGAGATAGACAGTGGCATTCCCCGCCCCATCTGCTCACGGACCGAGAGACTTCGTGATCAACCACCAGACTATGTTCATTTAGCGGTTCTGTTATGTTCTGCTCTCGAGATTTTGCATCCATACGGTCTGCTGGCCTCTGACCCTGTGTTGGCCCTCATCTCCCATTGTGACTGCGTCAGTCGCAGCGTATTGTATTGAGAGAGAGACAGAGAGAGCGGGAACCAGGAGCCAGTCGGAGTACAGCTGCAGGTGCTTATGGGAGACAAGCAGAGCGATTCTGCCCTAATAATTGACTTGGCGCCACAACATTCAACCTGTCTCAGCCTTGCAGTTGGCGCTCCCTTGAAGGCACTGTCCCTCAAGTGAGACAGGACTGAAAGAGCCTTGAGCTCAGCTTAGCCCGCTGCTCCAGCTCAAGTCTGAGCTCTGTGGCTGCAGCTTCTCAAAGTGTCGCCTTGAGGCTCCGTCAGAAATCAAGACAGAAATATGTATTAAAAGAGGAATGGATGGGGGTACATGTACAGTACTGTGCAAAAGTCTTAGGCATGCAACTTCAATGTCTGTTGAGAAGTACAGGTAGATTCTTATCTACCATCAGGGAGGTTTCTGGTTGGTCCCAAATTCAATCTGCAGCCTGAGAATGACCTCAAACACCCGATCTCAGTCATACACAACTATCTTGAGCAAAAAGAAGGAATCCTGCAACAGACGGTATGGTCCCCACAGAGCCCTGATCTCAACATGATCAAGTCAGTCTGGGAGAACATGCAGACAGTCAAAGTCTGCAGAAGAACTGTGGCCAGTTCCTCAAAATGTTTGGAAGAACCTACCAACCTCTACCTTAAACTGCATGCAAGTTTGCATAAGAGAATTGATGCTGTTTTAAAGGCAAAGGGTGGTCACACCAAATATTGATCTGACTGAGGTTTTTTTGTCTACTGCACTTTTTAGAAGGTTTATTGATTAATAAGTATTCGTGGAATTATTTTTGGAACCATCTTCACTTTATAGCATTTTTCCCCACAGGTGCCTAAGACTTTTGCACAGTACTGTATGTGAAGGGCTAATGGTCTGTATGGTCTGTATGCCCCGTGTTGCCACACAATGCCTCCGCTTGACTTTACATCCGTCGCTTAAATGTCAGGAGATAAAGCAAGAACATTAAACTGGCCGGCAGTCAATAAAGGTTAATTAACACTGAAGGAGAGACGAACCGGTCGGGGGTTTCTAATTAAATGGCCAGTTGAGTTTAGCCCAAAGACACGCGCAGAAACTCACACTCCACCTCCACATGACTGTACACACGCAAGACAAAGAGTGTGAAAAGTCCCCCGCTGGAGAGGGCTGGGTGTTCACTGGTCCTGCTGAGCTGCCTGCAACAGTTGAGCTGGAGTGTGGAGGGCTGAGGTGTGGGGGGCAGATAAAGTGTGAATATGAGCATGTGCGTGTGAACGCAGGAGGACTGAGTACGGGTACACGAGTACAAAGGTGTGGGTACAGCTGTGAGGACAGGTCTTGAAGAACAAGAGCAGGCAAGGGTACCACGTGTGACTACCGGCGTGAGCAGAGCTTCCGGGCCGGAGGCTGCATTAGCGCCGCTCACAGAGCACCATCCCGGAGCACAGGCCGACTTCACCCTCCCTGTCGAGTGGAGCGACGCTCAGCAAACAAACAGCACTGCCAACACGTCGCGCTCCGCTTGGGAAATATTTTGACTAATTCCAATAATTCCTTCTCCTCGCTTGATGCGGAGCGGACTCCGTGATTCTGGTGATGGACTTTGAAGCAGCTGCTGGATGATGAACGTCTCCGCCCGGCACTGGGAGGAGTGGCTCTATATTCAGCGAGCCGCTTCATCGAGGTGACAGAGATCCCTACCGAATGTGCCTTCCTGCGTTCCCCTCTGCTCTGCGCTGATAAGCCTATTATTGACTGGGTTTAATTGCATTGTTCGGCATGTCTCCACAACACTGAGGTGCGGGAGTGCAGTGCACTGGGTCTTCTTGGTGCCGGCCTTCGTGCTGTGGATTGCATTAGTCATGGCGTTTGCCACAGACAGGCCTAACAGGATCGTCCTGGCAAGCAGTGGAGCAAAACTTCCTGCTGCTCCGACCCATGACTTAATCTAATTTCACTTATCTCTCTCCCCGTGGGAGTGCAGAGCTAATCGGAGGGTGGGATCGTGGGCCACGGGTGGGGCAAGTGGACAGGAAGGCTTCTGTCTACTGGTGGGGCCACCACACTCCCTGGCCAAAAACAAACCTCTGCAGCTAGACTCCGTCAATCTCCACGCTGATGGCCCTTTGTCTGCCTGTGAGAAAGAGCCGTTTCCTGGCACTCTGGTTGGTGACAAAAAAGAGCTTTGTGGATTGCAGCTGTAAGCCAGCATCCCCAGCTATAGAGTTTCTCAGTCAATTCTCCTCTGACAACGTGACCTACAAAGCAAACAGCTTTATATTGCCAACAATTTATATAGCTATCAAAATAACAAAGCATCTCAGGTTACCCAAGGGTCAACTGAGACACCCTGAACCTTCTGCACGGCGGAAAGCTGCACCACCTGTACTTCACGGAGCTCCACTCAGGAAGGCACAGACACACGACACCCTGCGGTCGTGTTTTGCTCAGAAAACCGTTGAGTCTCTGGGATATGTGATGTGTTATCTATAAATACGGAAACATAGAAAGGATTCTCCCCGGAGCTCTCTGTAGGATGCAAACTCTGCTTGCTGTCACAAGGCTCCTCGCCACTGTGTGCTCCAGACGGACAAAATCCAAAATAAGCACGCATCTCCGATCTCTGACAGGAACAACCAGCTACTGCTGACACTCTCGGAGTCGCTTTCTAGTTGTATTTCATTGCTTCTTTTGTTCCATCTCGTTTCCTCACCCTGTATTTAAGAGCAACAACCTTTGGACTTCCTCAGCTGGATCGTTTTGTGTGGAAAGCCCTTTGCAATAATGGACCGGCTCTCCGTGAATCGTACATTTGTTCAGAACAGGGAGGTACTGAGCAGCGGGGGTTTGCGACATGGCGTGACTCACTACTGCGTCTTTATCCAGATCGTAACGGAAGGACCATTATAGCAGACGGCAGAGCGTTGCCATGCAGATGAAAAGAGCATCATTAGTCCCTGCCTTGAACAGGCAGCCGTGAGGCCTGATGCGTTGGTCTCTTTGGTCCCTGAAAGCTGGTTTGATCACGCAGGGCTGTTTCTGCCTAATACCGTGACCTTTGCTCCCAGGGGAGTGAACAAGATCCAAGGGGGTAGCTGGGACTGCTGCTTCTCGCAACAGTTAAGATGTAGCTTAGATGAGCAGCTGGTGCCAGGTTGTCTGATGTAAGGTCGTTCAACCCCGGAGCAAATTTTTCAAAGGGTTGTAAACGTGATTTCACAGATGCAGCAGGACAGTCACCGAGGGGCTACTCGGCGTATGCACAGAGTAAAGAGAGCCAGTGTATTTATGCTTGCAATAACCGATCCACGCAAAAATTTTCTTCCGAACGTATTATCGGCTCTGACCGAACGCTCTGCGTCTTCTTGTATCCTTCGCATCCATGTGAGCTGCTCACATGGAAAAGCCTCCGAACAGCTGCTGAGTACATTTAACACGGAGCGACCTCCGAAATTTGAGCAAAGAAAAAAAAAACACGCAAAGGCATTTGCAGAGGATTAATGGTGTGGTGTAAAAATAATTGCAGAAAATATGAACTGCAGTAAAAAATACAAAAAAAAAACAGATCATTAGGTTTATGAACTCACGTTTAAACGGTTCTATGTACGATCTTTCCTGCTGCAGTCGAGTCCTGCGATTCTGCCACGGCGCCGTTCGATGGGACCTG
The DNA here is from genome assembly GCA_900497675.1 of Arapaima gigas. Lineage (NCBI taxonomy): Eukaryota > Metazoa > Chordata > Actinopteri > Osteoglossiformes > Osteoglossidae > Arapaima > Arapaima gigas. The sequence goes on from UFQX01000679.1 coordinate 226,850, forward strand.
TATTCTTACCGCTAATCTCTGAGCTACCTCATCCAAAAAAAAAAAAAAAAAAAAAAAAAAACATAACAAACAAGACAGAGCATTCACGGTCGCTGAACAATAGGCCTAAACCTAGCGAAAAGGCAGCTGTCATGTTAAAAGGTGGTTTTCTCCTTCAGAAGAAAAGGCGTCAGGTCCTGAAAGGCATTTAACACCCTAGTCACTGCGGGGGAAGTGCTCCCGTGACTCTCACCCCAGCTCCTCCGAGCATATGCCTTCGCTGCTTCAAACTGTCAAAACAGGATTCCTTTATTCACATTATTAATCGCAGTATACCTTCTCTCCAGCTGGAGGAAGACAATGAGCTCCAAGCAAGTGGTGATAGGACAGGCTTATACTCCCGTCCGTGGAAATTGAGCGTTAAAAAAATGTCGCTCAGAAGTTTGCTTCCACCCGAGTTGATTCGTGCTGGATACTCCCCGGTGTGTCAACACACACCTTATGCCCTCCAGCAGCAGCACAACCATATTCATGCGTAGCTAAAATTTCCAGTTCTCAGCATCTGGTGGCTTGGGATTTGTACTCAAAACGTGTTTTGTGAAGTTACATACCTAACAGAGAAGACACTATGTCAGGCAACACGGGTAACTCATTTTCATCAGGTATGCAGCCATGTGTATGTGCAGGGTTTGGCTCCTCAGTAGATGAGTACCAAGCTAATGTTCTCCCACTTGGGGTCTTTCTGGAAACAATAAACCTGCAACTCTGAGAATGGAGCAGGGCTGCGCTCGTGTCACAGAATATCTGAAAGGACTACAGTTTCTCCTCTCCTGTGAAGCAAGAGGAGCCTGAACGTTTGCTTGTTTAACGTTCAGTCTCTGTTGACAAGAAATGGTCAGTGCAACAGGGATTAGTACAAGCTGTCGCCGCCCTGTGGTCTGAGCCACTGATCGCTCAGACGCTTCAGAAAGGATTAATCATTACAAATTTTGCAATAACATTAACAAGAGGAGAATCTGCTGTCTCTAAGGGAGAAGTGAGGAAAACTCTAGCAATGCAGCGTACAACCAGGGCTCCAGCCTCACATCGGTGCCCATTGCAGAATCCACTTGGTGCTCAATGAGAGAGTGTGGAGAACAGCTTTGAGCTGTCAAAGCCAAACACAGCCCCTTAACACCAACATTCAGGCCTTGAGGACCTGAGACCTCACGCTGGCTGAACGAACCTCTCAGGGGCCACACCACTCCGCATGTATGAGTTAAGCCAAAAATATTGTTCCACGCAGGTACCATTGCTTTGAAAAACCTTAAAGGCTTCAGAGAAGGTGATCCTATGTCCTCCTGAGCTTGTGAGTCTGAGATTAAAGCCCCTGACAAGATCTTCAACAGTTCCACCATAACAGCAAAGTTTACACAAACTGTTTATTCTGCATCCAGTTTGGTTGGATAAGCTATTTTTTTTCTTTCATTTGCAAATTTTCAGCCTGTTAATATTCCGCCACCTAGCCGGGTCATTCTGAAACGTAATGAAAATTCAACAATATTCCATTCCATTTGCACACATAAAAGTCAGAATCATTACTTCATGCAGTAGAGGCCCTACTGGGAACCTGTGTATTTCATAAATTGTTAATAACACTGGAAGCTGCTGGGCGGGTTATTTTGGGATTTATTACAAGATCTGCAGCAAGCTGCCGAATTCGCACACTCCTCCGCCACACCGGGCAGGAGCAGACATGCAGCAGGACCACGGTGGCATGGAGGACGCAGCGGGGTTGCAGGTAGCAAGCAGCAAGTCGAATGTACCGCCAAACAGCAGGTAAGTAACAGGTAGCCGGTCCCGAGTTGCAGAAAATACACAGTAGATAACAGACCGCACGTTTGAGATCCCACGAGTGACACTGTCGCAGCCCCTTAACCTGATTCGTGTCCTCAAAAAAGGAGAAAATTGAAACGGGTTGAGCAAGTCCGTTTTGGATCGAGCAGATAGATAGCAGCAACAGTATGGACTAAGCGGTTGCTCCAGTCTGTTAAAATAGTTAGCGGCCATCCGACGGTGGTCATTATTAAATATGTCACCCGCGTTCAACCCCGCAGCTGTCACCACATCCTACAAGCAGACAGTTTTGCTGGAATTAATTTCACGACGATTAAAAATGCCCAGTTTTAACGCTGCGCCTGGCCGCTGCACAATAGGCTCTTAATGTGAATAATGCCGTGGTTCACTGAGCCGGGTTTATGGTTTTCTGTTTGGGGGCGACCGACCTCATTATAAGGTGAGCCGGTGTCACGCACTGCCGACCGCCATTAATTCTCACCCTCATTTTCACACACACGGCGGCGGAAAGTCATTAATGTCAACAAAACCCATCAGCAGACAGCGCTTTGAGCGGGTAAACAGAGTTTAAAGGAGCAGACCGGGGCCGCGGAACCCCCGGGTCACCGGCGCACTTTGGACGCCGTCAGATCGGTAGCCATGGAAACACGTCGGAACACGGACGACCCGATCAGAATCGTCGAGCCGAGTCAGAGACTTTTGTTAAAGGAGGGAGCGAAACACAGCGCTTCCTCTTCGCCGGGAGTTTACGCGTGACTCGAAAAGTTTGTCGGTGACACGCGAGACGCAGCGGGTCAGGGGCTTTTCATCAACTATGCAAGAATTCTTCGTTCTGTTCTATATGCCGTAAGCAACCGGTGTGATGCGAGCCAGCAGAAACGGGAGCGTCAGACTGAGCGGCTGCCCTGTCCGTTGGTGAAATGCGCCGTTGTTTAGTCCTGGAGAAAATCATCCTCAAAATAAAGGTCATTTTCAAACGTTTAAGTCAGACCTTCCCTCTCCTGAGTCGGCACCTTGTGCCCATGGCTGTGGGTTCCAACCTCCCCCGAAACCAGTACACACACTTTATAAAAAAAAGCCCAATAAAAAGCTACACCAGAGTGTTTTCGCTCATCTGTGGCTTCTATTCCACATACTACACTAAATTCACTAATACAGAAAGGAAACGTAGTAATAAATAAAGGCATAATTAAAATAAAAGGTCGTTTGTTTCCTTGTATTGTCACACCGCATAAACTCATAACCAGATTTTTTGCAGAAGCGAGGAGGTAATAACTGTAGAGCTTGTAAGTCGGGGATCCTTTGTACAAAGGTTGATCAAAAAATACGAAGAATTTTATTCTTTTCTGAGAGCTGAAAAAAACGTATTTTTCCCATCACTCCTCGTGTTTCCGCTTCTTTGACTACGACACAAGAATATCGCACGTCTCACAGCGCAGGTGTGGTTCGGATTTTACCTTTCTGTACGGGGCAGCGTGCGGTCGGTATCCGGCAACGCCTTACATCGGACTGCTATCTATCCTATTGTATACATTGCTAGTGGATTCGTGTGAAAAGTGTTTTCAAAGCTTGTAATTCAGTGTCGCCATCAGTGGTTACCGTCACGTACCGTGAGGCTATAACCCACGGGCCGGAATTGTGCTCCTTCTGCTCATTCACACCTCTGCTTGGCCACATCTCCTGTTGCACTGTGTTAGGAACCTCCCTCAAGCCTGACAGACTGGGACACCGGGTGCCACAAGGACCGCAGACTTCTAGGGTCAAGCCGTCTTCTGGATGTACGTGAAGTGAGCATCGTGTCTTGAGACACTGGAACAGCGAGCAGTGCTGTGCCTTGAATATATAAGCAAAGGTTCTGGAGGTTCCACAAGCACTTCAGTCACAAGCTACCCGGACCTTGCAGGCTGCGCTGTGTCTCCTCTCCACAGAACCACACCTGCTCCTCTGGGCCTTTGCCTGGGGCTCCACATGCGCCCAAGGGTGGGGTCACACCTGTACTGACCTCCTGACCTACTGGCACACAGTTCCCTGGCTGTTTGTTTGCCGTTTTGGTTCAGTGAGCTTTGGTGCCCCCTGACCGCCACCCACAGGAAGGCTCTAGAAGCATAAATGCAACCGGTTTATAACTAATGCGTTTAAGAACAAAAGACATGTTCAGTCTGACCGTGACATCGTGTGTCATCCACAACGGAAGACATGTCTAACAGGCAGTGGTCTGTTTTACATCAACAAGTCCTTCGTTTCGGCAGGTCAGGTTCAGAGGAAAGCAAGAGCAGCAGAAGATCAGGATTTCCCAAAATGGGAAAAAAAAAGAATGTTGGGGGTTGAAATCTTCAAGGCTCCAGCTCGTCCGGAATGACGTTTTGTTTTCACAGAGCGGAGTGCCTGAGCGAAGGGAAGGGTTTGATTTCTGAGATAAAGAAAACAGCATTGTGGGAGTCAGTCAGGTGTGAAACATTGCGAGCGCACAGCACCCTGGGAAGGGTGACGGAGACACTGGCCTTGTGCGAGCGAGAGACGGGAGAGAGGCGCAGTGTGTGGTGTGCATGGGGGTGAGGGACGGGGATGAGTCACAACAAAGCCAAATTGCAGGTTCTCGCTGTATGTTCAGAAGACAGCTTTCCGAAAAGCTTTCGCGGTTGCCGCACTGCCGGAGCCCCTTAGCGCCTGCAGGCGTCCCTTTTTAACAATAACTCGTATCATAAACGCAGCCACGGCTCGGCTGACCGCTCCGGGTTGTTCTAAACTCGCTGCTCGTTCTGTTGCGCAGGTGGGCGTGCGGACGTGCGCTCTGCTGCGCAGACAACCCCGACAGGCAGCGTTGGGTCGCCGGGCCACGGTCGGCCCTCCAAGAAAGACACCTGAAGCCGGCGCTCGCTGCGTGCGGAGCGGCGGGCTGAGCCGCGCTGCGCGTGTGGGAGGGAACGCAGGGTTTGTTTATAGGCTCTAATTGAGCTGACCGACAGCGGGGGGCTGCTGGGCTCGCAGGAGCGGCTCGAACAACCCTGCTAATGAGCGGAGCAGCTACATTGCAGCTGTCGCCAAACAGGGGTCTCCCGTTTATTTGTCCTTTTCGAGAAGACTTGGGCCAGGGTCTCCAGAGTCCTGTCCGGCTGCCCCACTACGATGATCAATCTGCGTATGAATAATTGTTGCTGGATTATCACGGCCGTGTCTAACAAGCTGCTTTAAAGGTCACATTGGAGCGACACAACTTCACGCGCGTGTGTGTGAGTTTTACCGAGGGAGACGGTTTACTCTGTATTGCGGGGCTTTGTACATATAGACCAAACGTAGCCCAAAGGCCTTGTCTGACCTTCTCGTGAAGCTTGCGTAGCCTTGTGATGTGAGGTTGGCAACAAAATAATGGCAACAAAAGAATTCGCTTAGCGTTACTTTGTTTCGCTCCCCGGTGCTTCGGTCTAAACGCTCGGTGTGTTACTCGGCATCGCCATGCGTCTTCGTCCTGCATTATGCATGCGTGAGGCTGTGATTTATGCCCGTTCCGTACTTAGTAGTTCAGGATGGAAAGTTGCATCGGAACCGAACCTGAGACAGACATAATCTGCCAGCATGGCGGCCTCCACCAGTTCCTGGGCTGAGAGTACAGATGTGGAGGCTGCGTGATTAAGTGGGTTTCCTCCCACAGTCCAAACACTTGTGTAAATTACCTTTACTATACAAAATCCTTTACTAAATCAACATCTTCTCTGTTAGGTGGATGGGTAGATAGTTGCAGGAGGCTCAGTGTGGAGTATTGTAAGATGTGACATGAAAAGGTACGATGGGATACTAGTTAATCATAACCTGTCAACAGAAATTTTTAACCTGCTGAAAACAAGCGGCTAACACCACCTGACACAAAGCCAGTGAGCACTTTTGGGCCCTGTTTGGGTTGGATCTGGTGTCTACCTTTAAGTGCATGCCTATGTATGTACAGAGTCCACACAGTAGGTACATGCCCCACACAACCACATCACTGCTTTGCATGTCCATGTGCACTTACGTGTTTACTAGGTCCGTGTGTGTGTACGCATTTTTACACCTGTGTGTATTTGTCTTCACATATACCTATCTGTGTTTGTGAGCGTTTCTAATCTCTCTGTGCAATCCTCCCTGCTTCTTCTCCCTCTCTGTGAAGTTCCTCCACTCTGGACAGCAAGTGAGTATCATATAGAGATTGTCTTCCTCTTCTTTCTACATCACTTCCTCCGATTGGGCCCCCAACGCACTGAGTTCCAGCACCGTGACACACCTGAGCCCCCCCAGAGGCATCAAAGCTGCTGAGCATAAGTAAGGTGACATTTAACGGAAGGAAATATTAAGGAGAGCGTTTTTGCTTTTTCAAAGTGCCTTGTGTTTCCACACCGTTGCTGGTGCAAAAACTGACCAAACAAACACACGTAAACAAAACCAGGTAGCTGCACGTTCCAGCAGAGGATGACATTGAATCAGACCCTACATCACAATACCGCATCACGAGAGGTAAAAAAACAAGTACGTCAAGCGGGGATGTGCCACAAAATGAGTTGACTGCCAGGAAGCCATACTTTCGTCCCCATCGTGGAAAACAGAGTTTATTAGCTCACCAGTCAAAGCATTTACATGTGGCACTTGTAGAATCTGTCTTTAGCTGTCTTTAGCTGATTAAGTTTAATGAATCCTGAGTTGAGGTCAGTCGAAGGCAGGTCAACTACATATGCCTAATGGCGGTGAAACACTTAATCGGTGTAGTTTACAACACACATGCCCTCATCTACGTGCATTTACCAGTAATGGTGGAAACGGGAGCTGGTGGTTGGTGGTGGTGGTGGGGGGGGGGGGGGGGGG